>APFE030426325.1:23394-165089 GCA_000404065.3 Pinus taeda | reverse complement strand
AAAAGAGGATGCAAGAGATGATGCAAAAGTTGATGCAAGTGTAGGCGCAAAAAGTGGATGCAATAGAGGATGCAAAATATGGTGAAACAAAATTAGGTGCCAAACTTGACGCAAAACATGGTGCAAAGGATGGCACAAAACTTGGCATAAAACTTGGCGTAAAACTTGGTGTAAAAATTGGTGCAAAACCTATTACAGTACCTGGTGCTAAACTTGATGTAAGACTTGTTGCAAAACTCGGTGAAAACTTTGCATCAAGTTTTGCACCATATTTGATAAATGGACACAAATAGCACCAAAAATGGTCTCTAGACGCAAAAAAGGAAGCAAAAATGGACGCTAATCACAGGGTTTTCTTGTAGTGATATAGTAAACCTTAGAGGGCAAGTCCAAAACCCGCCATGGAACCACAAGAGGTCCCACCACAAGTCAAACTGAAAACTGACACACTGACAAACTGAGAAACGGGCAAACGGACCCGAAGGAAGTTAAAGCATAACACTCTAAATATTTTTCAGGTCCAACCAATGCGCATACACAATCGCCACCATTGATCCACTAATTAAGATCCAACGATCATCATGGATATCAGAAGGCCGAGAAACACGAGAGTTTCTCTCTCCTCGTTCCACAACGTGTTGCTCAAAGAGTGGAATCGGAACCAAACACAGAAAAGCCGGAAACCGTTCAGACCCCGCCCAATATACTGCTTGTGGTATTGGACTAGTTGACTCGCGTAAAAACCCGCCCGACCTTTTGCCACGTGCAGTCCCTTAATTCCTTCTAGCGGGCAGTACTTGAGCTAATCCCGTTCACCTGGATTCTTTGTCAACCACCACCTAAGCCAAATGACGAGGGCTACTCCGCCCTGTGGAACAGTCCGAGTCAAACCATTCTTAATTCAATCAAAGGGAATCCTGACCTTGGAAAATCACTGAACCATGGCGGGTTGGACTATATGGAGTCCTCCAACCACTCGTTGGTCTTCAGGGTTCCTCTGATCCTCCCTGTTAGTCCATAGTTCCATATTTTGGGTAGTGTTACATAGACAGTCCTCACACAATTTACTTGGGGGAAGTGAATCCCAAGCATACCTAGAATCCCTATCCCTATTTGTGACTCCTTCATTCGCCAACCGATCCGCTAACATATTAGTCTTCCTTTTCACATGAGAAAATCTGACAGTTTTGAGGGTTCGCAGGTAAGAATAGATGTGGTAAAGAACCTGCAAGAGCTTCCAGTGCTTCGACACTTTATCTGGAGAGGTTCCATTACTAATCTTCTTAGCCGCTCTAATAATTAATTCTGAATCCGCTTCAATTATAGCATTGTGTGAACCTGAATTCACCAGGATTTCCAAGCATTTCTCTAATTCCATGAGATCAGCCATGTTGTTTGTAGCCTTCCCCAAGTGGCCATGGAAGATCATCTGTATTTGTCCCTGATCGTCTCTTATGGCACCCCCAAAGCCCGCTAATCCTGGGTTGCCCTTAGCTGCTCCATCAATATTGATTTCTAAGAAACCATAAGGAGGAGGCTTGCAGATGGTAGCACACGTGCTTAGAAGGTTCACTGTCTTCATTATTCCCAAAGGATTAATAGACTGGAGGCCCAAGTGAAGTAAAATTCTCTCCTCATGGGGCAAGGGAGGATCTTTAGGAAGGGTCCTCAGCAAGCTTCTAATTGTATCTTTGAGTTGCCTTAAAATTTGCTCAATTATGTGTTGTGGCCTGTGAGTTTTGTTTTTGAAGATTCGACTGTTGTGTTCTTTCCACACATGCCCGATGACAAAACCTAGAACCAGAATCCAGGCTTTATTAACTATCTCATTCCCTGAGAAGTTCTCCCTCCGGTTCTTTAGAGTGTTGGAAATGCTGAGACTGTCCCTATCAATTTGTCTAAAGATAGCAGCCACCCAGTCCCACACCTTTGAAGTGAAAGGACAAAGGTTGAGAAGGTGTTCAATCGTCTCCTCGTGCGCGCCACAAAGGTAACACCTGGAAGGACCAATGAAGCCTTTCTTGAGGAGATTCTCCCAAGTTAAGATCTTCCTTTGATGCACTAGCCAGATGAAAACCTTTATTTTCATCCAATGTGGGCTTTGCCAGAGTTTCTTCTAGATCTGATCAGGATTCACAAAGTTAAATCCTATGACTTCCCGTTTGGCCTCTTTGAGGTTAAAGTTACCTTCAGTGTTCTTTCCCCATCTTAATTGATCCGTTGAGCAAGAGACAAGAATCCTTCTATGCTTGAGCTCTTGGATGAGGGCTTTTGCCTTAGTTTTCAGCTAGTTTTCATTACTGTATCCTAGATCCTTCCACTCCCTCCATTTTCCATTGTTCCTTTCCTGATCCCAGAAGTCTTTTACCAGAACCATACCTTTGTTGTCTGTGTCATTTTTGAGATCTGCAAATTCATCCCTATAAAGGTTGGGTTCCAGTTGCCAGTTATCCTCCCAAAATCGAGCAAGGTCCCCTGCCCGAATTTCCCAAAAACAATGGTGCTAAACAATGTTTTTATTATCCCAGGCAAGGTTCCAAATATGGGAGCCCCTGATTTGCTCTAACATTCTAATATGATCCTTTTCCTGCTGGTGCTTGTCATATTTTTGTTTCCAAAGCTTAGCCCAGGGGGCATTCGATTCCTTAATCCATCTCCACCAAAGCTTGGCTCCCGAGACTTTGCTGAGGGTCTCAGGATCATGAAGCCCCAAACCACCATGGCTCTTAGGCTTACAAAGCTTGTCCCAGGCTACTAAAGCCCACTTCTTTTTCTCTTCCCTTCTGCCCCACAGAAAGTCCCTTTGAATGCTTCTTATTAGCTTCTTGATACCTTGATGAGCAGGGAGAGCTGAAAACACAAAAATGGGAATGGCCTGCAAGACCGCCTGTGTGAGCACAAGGCGTCCTGCTAGCTTTAGTGATTTGAATGTCCATTTTTTGATCTTTTCCTGAAGTTTATTTAAAATGGGTTCCCACACTTTCTTGCTTAGCGGTTTGTCAGTAAGAGGAATGCCAAGATATTTGGAAGGTAGCTGTTCTCTTTGAAATCCAAGAATTCTGGTAATATTTCTCTGAATAGCAATATTAGTGTTAAAGAAAAAAACTTTGGACTTGTTAAGGCTTACCTCAATGCCTGCTGCCATAGCAAAGTCATTTAAAATATTTTTGATTGCTCTGGCCTCCCTGACGGTAGGTATGCCTTGCAACATAGTATCATCTACAAATTGTTGATGAGTGTTTGCCTCTCCATCTGCAGTAAGTTTAATACCCTGAATTCTTCCTTCAGCATTTGCCATCTTAATCACTCTACCAAGCCCTTCCATCATGAGGATGAAGAGGAATGGTGAAAGCGAATCTCCTTGTCTGAGCCCTCAGGAGGGAGTGAAGGTCCTTGAAGGAGCTCCATTAAGCAGTATGGAAAAACTGGTTGAGGTAACTAATGCCATGACCCATCTTATCCAATTTTGATCAAAACCGTAGGATTTTAGAATTGCTCTTATGTAAGCCCAGCTCAATTTGTCATAGGCTTTCGCAAGGTCCAACTGAATGATCATGCCAGTTTGTTTGTTGCTTTTGAGAGAGTGTACCACCTCATGAGCTTGGATGATATTGTTAAGGATTTGTCTTCCCTCCACATAACTTGTTTGTTCCTCCGAAATGAGAGAGGGTAGAAGTGGTTTGAGTCGATTGGCTATTACTTTGGAGATAATTTTATACACCACATTACATAAGGTTATAGGCCGAAAACCATCCCGAGTCATGGCATTTTCCTGCTTTGGGATCAAAGCTATGAAGGATGCATTCAGAGCCTTTAGTACCTTTTTGGATCTTCTTGGGTCTTCCACCACCTCGAGGATATCAGGTTTAACAGTTTCCCAACAGGCCTTGAAGAAGTCTACATTGAATCCATCCGGGCCTGATGCTTTTCCACTCTGCATTTCATTAATCACTTCACTGACCTCATCTTCCAAAACTGGCCTGTTGAGATTGTGGTTGTCCTCTCTGGTAACCAGCTGAGGTATATATTGAGTGAAATGTTCAATGAACCTAGATCTGTCCTCCAGAGGCTCCTTTCCAATGTTGCAGAAGTGTTGAACAAGGACTGATTCAATATCACTGTGAGAAACTAGCTCAATGCCTTGAGAATCTTTGATCTTTGTGATTCTGTTGTGTGTCCTGTGAGCTATGGTGGTTTTGTGGAAGAATTTTGTGTTTCTTTCTTCCTCTTTAATCCATTGTATTCTTGATTTATGCCTCTAGAAAATTTCTTCTTGTAAGCATCGGTTCTCCCATTCTTGTTGCAGAGAGTCAGTTAACTTTTGCCTCTCTTCGGTGAAGCCATCTATGATGATGATCTGATTGATCTCCTGGAGCTCCAGTTCAGTTTCTCTTTTGGCTTTGAAGATATCTCCAAATTTATTTTTGTTCCAAAATTTAAGATGGGATTTTGTATGTTTAAATTTCTGCTAGAGCATATACATTTTTGAACCCTGAATATTCAACTCCTCTCTCCACCATGTCTCAATGTTATTAGTGAAATTAGGATGTGAGAGCCAGGCATTTTCAAACCTGAAAGTTTTGTTTCTTGGAGTGCCCATAAAGGTGGCTTCCAGCTATATAGGCCAATGATCTAATCCTCCAAAGGGCAGAATGGAGGCTTTCATGGCAGGTCTTTAGAGAGAGGTCCTCTGAATCATGAATCTATCAAGTTTGGAAGCAACTTGATGGGCCCCTCCCCTTTTGTTGTTCCAAGTGAAGGTTCCATTTAATGTTTCAGTATCCACCAGCCTCATGTTCCTAATGAAGTTCTGGAAGGCCATGGAGTCTCTGCCTAGCTGTCTAGTGCCTTCTTTTTTCCCGAAAGAGATCTTGTCATATTGAAATCTCCTGCAATGATCCAGGACAGAGTGGGATGTGTCTCTCTATGTTCCTCCAGGGAAGTGAGAAGCTTGAGCTTATCTACTAGCTTTTGAGGTCCATAAACATTTGTAATCATGTATATCTCCTTGTGCCCTACAGGTTGACATATCAGGGAAAGGTAGTTCTTGGATGCTTCAGCATCAAGAATTCCCAATTTTTGTGGGTTCCACAAAGTGAGAATCCCCCCCGCCGAATGGTATGCCTTGACCTTTAAATACTCATAATTGAATAACCACTTATTATGAATATCTCTTATCTTTTCCATCGAACATTTTGTCTCCTGAATAAAAACCATGTATGGTTTTTCTTCTTTCATTCTGTTACTAAGATTTCTTTGTTTCCTTCTATTACCTATTCCTCTAATGTTCCAGGTTGTGAACTTCATTAAGAAATATTGGTGAAGGAATAACTGGTAAGATCTTTCATCTTACTTGAGTTGATCAACAGTTTTCCACATTCATACAATAGTTCATTCTACCTCTTTCTTCCTCTTTTCTTGCCTAAGTTCTTTGGAGATTGTGCCTAAGGATTCTCCATCATCTTGACCCCAGTTGGCTCCTGACTTTCATGATTTCTTTTTACTCTCGCTCCCTTCACTTGTGACCTCTAAAGAAAGAGCTGTTGTACTCTATCATAGTCCCTTTTTGGCAAGGAGTCCACCCCTATTTTTTTACCTTGTTCCAGAAATTTCTCTAGATCTAGATTTTCCCTATCCAGAATCTCCTATAAGTCATGGTCCTCTATTCCTACTTCACTTGGAGTCATTTCTTGGTCCCTACTGATCTCCATCAGGCTTCGTAGATCATCCTTTTGCTGGTTGTCTACTATGATATCCTCAATGTCATCTACCTTATCCTGTTCTTTTGTTACATTCTCCATGTCCTGGACTGTCTCCTTGTTCTCCTCTTCTTCCTCCAAGATCTTGAAGTTGTTTTGTCTTGTGTGTTTGTTCTCATTTGCCTTCTTGTGTGGACACTTTCCTCCTTTTCCCTTACTCCCAACTTTGGTGAAACCCTCGTGGTCTCTTTCCACAGTGGTTTTTTTATTATCTTCCCTGTTGATTGTAGGGCAGTCTCTATATAGATGGCCATGTTCATGGCATTTGCGGCATCTGAATGGTATGTGCTCATAGTCCATTGTATGCACCCATTCTTCATCATATACTTCTAAAATGATTGCTTCCGGCAGGGCTCCAGATAGATCCATTTCCACACATATTCGGGCAAAGGCGGTATATCTCCCTTTCAGAGTTGCCTCTGAGATTTTTAGAAAATGTCCCAACTTGTTGCCTATGGTTTTCAAAGATTCTGGCTGCCAATAATCCAGAGGAAGGGAATATAGTTTGATCCAAACCGGTACTGAAGTGAATGTTTCACGTTCCGGGACAAAGTTCATCATCCATGGCCGCATATAGAGTCTTGCCGCAGCATAGAAATAGGGCCCCCCTTCAAACACTCTGTCTTTGTCTTCTAGGCTTGCGAACACTACTGTGAAAAAACCCTTAGAACCCAGATGTAAATTTATTTCCCCCTTTGGCTTCCAATGGCTCCTTATCCAGACATGTAAAGCCCTTTTCGTCAGCCATAGCCCCATGAACTTGCATATAATTGCATGCTCCGTCATATGATCTCTATGAGCTTGTATCACTGGGTCGCTTAAGACGACCCGAGGAATAATGCCTGACTTGGGCTTGCAGACTCCCGTGGTCTTTATGGAAGCCGGTTTTTCACTACTGCCTCCAATCTCCTTTTATTTTCTCGTTTCCTGTTGATCCCCTTACTGATCCTGATCTCCACTTCTTCCAGATGTCCCCTGACTTCTGGTTTCTGAGATCTTGTCCAGTGGTTTTTTGAAATGTTTCTTTCTCATGTTCTGACTTCCTCCTGTGACTGCTTAGTTGTAGGAGGGAGTAGCACTCCCCCCTGCACTCCTCGCCATAGTACCTGAATCCAAAATCCTGTCTTCAACTCCAACCCTAATTTCTCCGCTCCTCTCCTCTCCATCCATTCCCGAGAAATTTTGGAATTTTAATTTAATTATTAATAATTAATAAAATAGTAGAAATTTAACTTTTATTAAATATTTCACAATATTTTTAACCATAATCATAAATAAAAAAATTAATATTTATTTCCTAATATAAATCAATACCAACACACAATCACTATCATTAAACAGCTCAAACATCATCCACTCCTAAGAAAACCATTAAACGACCTTAAGATCAACAACATTTTAATTTTATAATATTTGATATATACTCATATATTTTTATTATGGATTACAGTTGTATAGTTTTAAACGTTAATTTAAAAATGAGGAAAGCGACTTCTGAACGGAAAGCCAATATTCATTTTACTAATTATTTTGTTTTATCCGTTTAGGATGCTTGTAATACACGTTGCAATGAAATAAGGTCAATATGAAAAAATGGTGATCTCAATATGGTGATCTCACTATGGTTTGAACTGTAGGTAAACATTTTAATTTAAAATGGATTACAGTTGTCTAGTTTAAAATTGAGGAAAACGACTTCTGAACAGAAAGACAATATTCATTTTAGTAATTATGTTAGAACTGTGAGTCAACATTTTGATTTTATTATATCCGTTTAGGATGCTTGTGATACACGCGGCCATGACCCAAGGTCCACACTCACAAAATGGCGGTTTGAGTGCGACAGAGTTAAGATACAGCAAAAAAAAAAATTACAGCATGTGTGTTTTTCACTATAAAATGATTTTTTTTATTCATTTTTGGAAAAAAAAATACAATATTTTTCAGCTTATATAGCAAGTTGTAAATTTCATCTGTCTTAACCGTCTCTAGTAATTAAGATTACATCTACAACCAGAACAAGAACAAATTGGAGTTGAGGAGTAGATTTTGCAAATTGATTGTTGTTATCCCTGTGGACAAAAGGTGAGTTATTTTCTTCTCAAAATCTTGTTCAGGATTGGAAGAAACGTGGATTTGAGAGGCAAGGGCTTGATATTGTTGTGCTGAAATTTTGGCTATTTTCTTTGGAATCTGATATGAAAGCATAATATAAAATGTTGAGGGATCCAAGTTAGAACAAGAGATCCAAAGGAAAGAGGTGAGTAGCTTGGACATAACTACCAACAAGCTTCTTCATGAAAATAGTGTCAGGGTCCAAGGATAAAGCGCTTTTTGATAACTTGTCAGTCATTTTGTTAAATTGTTTGTAAAGTGTTAAAACTTGACTTTCAAGAAATTGTTTTTTGCTTCAGTGGTTCTAAGATTCCAAGCTTCCAAGTTTAGAACCTTCAATTGAGCTTATCTTGCTAGCCAGTGTATAATGCATTTGGACTCACCAAGAATTTGGATACAAATTATATTTCTCTCTTACCTAGCATAATAAGCACCCACACTGCAATCAACTCCACTTTAGTGTTGGTTAAGTTATCCATGACAACTCACTAAAATAAATTTTAGTTTTATTAGTTCAGGTTTTCCATCATTGATTTTTTCATTTATCTGTTGTTTTTCTGAAAGAGGTGTTGTACTTTACATTTGAAAATTAAAGAAGGAATGACATGTCCATTCTAATCATTTTGGAGAAATTCTCATATTCTCTAAAACCCATCTCGTTTCATCATTTATCATTTCTACTCTAACCACATTCACTCATTCTAACTCTATCATTTCCATTCATAACCCTAGTCGTTCTCCACATTTCCCTCCACTATTAATATTCCACATTTCCCTTCATTTGTTACAAAACCCAACTGTAGCTGCAAACCCATTTGATATATATTATCGAATATAACCCATTAACTCTATCGAACCATGATATAAATATATATATATATATATATATATATATATATAACCCATCGCCCTTTTAAACGCTGAGACCCATTGACCACGTTTCATATATTGCATCGGTCCTTCCCTTTTTCCTTTATATATTTTCGCCCGTGTCCCTCCTCCATTTGCGATTGCGATATTGTATATCGCAATATTGCAAGCCTGCCGCAGATCGCTTACTGCAAATCCCATTACTATGCCAATTACAATAACATCAATAGTCGATTGCGATAAACTTATTCACGCTGATTGCGATATCCCTCCCTCTGCTGATATCACATAACATAGACCCCCTGCGGATGCGATATTGATATCACATAACATAGACCCCCCACCGATTGTGATATCGCAATCAACGATCGCACAGTCTTAGTCCCGCTCTACCAAAGTCCTTCTGACCTCCCGATTGCGATGTCTGAGACCCTCCCCAGATGTGATTTTTTATGTGTTTCACTCTATAAACCATCCCATCCGGCTTATTGGAAAATCACTAAATATCAGTGTTAAAGCTCTTCCTCATGTGTTGCAAATGTGATGTTAAAACAACATGGATTAACGACCTAGATTGAATCAACCACCCAGATCAACGGCCAAGATCAAAATCCATTCCGCTTCCATTCCACGAGAGAACAAGAGTATTTCTCGACTTTTCTGAGCAACATGGTTATTAAACATAGTAGAGAAAAGAGGCAATGATACACAGGAGTGCGAGAACATAGACCGTGAAATCAGAAGGCAGTAAAACACCTAGAGACAACAAAGCACAGAGGACAGTAATGGAACTCTCAACACGTTTCAACAACGAATAGTACAATAGATTCAAGGGGCCAGATGTATGGATTTCCACAGATATAGTGCCACACTACAACAGTTTTTTTAATAATTGTAATTGTTACTGTTAGATAGGTTCAATTCATACAGACTTCCATTTGCATACGACTTTATTGTAACAAAAATCCCTTAGAAAGCTCATGATTTAATAGATAAAATATTAACAGAATTGAAAAGAAGGAGATGTAGCTCACAGGTGTGGCCTGCACCTGGAGACTACACTCACAAAACAGAGAGATCACTCTCGTACACTCTATATCATCAATGAAAGATTACATCATTTAAGTACAACTTCAGAAATCAGGAAGTTGCAACCAAACTCCTAAATTCTAGGAACAAATCCTAAACTAAGAAGATACGTTACAACTATGTAACCATTTCTCCATTAATACAAAATAATATTTAATTATTTTCAACTCCCCCCCTTAATGGAGAAAGGGTTCCCATGGACTCCTAACATCCCTCTAAACAATTCAAACTTCACTCGTGCAAGAGGCTTTGTAAAAATATCAGCCACATTGTCACAAGTTTTACAATATTCAACAATAATTTCCTTTGACTGTACTTTCTCTCTGATAAAATGGAGCTGAGTGTCTATATGTTTGGTGTTTTTATGGAACACTGGATTGTGTGCCAATTTAATGGTACTCTGGTTGTCGCTTCTGATGGAAGTAGAATTCTTCTGTTCTTTTCCTGCATCATTGAGAAGCCTTCTCAACCAGATCGCTTCACACGTCGCTGCACACAATGCTTGATACTCAGCTTCACACGATGACAAAGCTACAGTACTCTGCTTCTTACTACTCCATGCTATGACCCTGGATCCTATGTTGAATGTGTAACCTGTGATGGACTTTCGGTCATCCAGGTTACCTACCCAGTCTGAGTCTGAAAAACCTACTAGAGTAACATCATATACGTTAGTGTATAAAATACCATAATTAACAGTACCACACAGATACCTCAACACGCTCTTTGCTGCTATCCAGTGACTTTCACGCGGTTTTGACATAAATTGGCTCAACACACTAACAGAGTATGCTAAGTCAGGTCTGGTTGTTGTAAGATATATCAAACTGCCAACCAGTTGTCGGTACATTGTAGCATCGACCTCTTTAGTGCTATCGTCACTTCTCAACTTCAGATTCTGCTGCAAAGGTGTCGCTGCTGATCTACACTGATCCATACCAAACTTTTCCAATAGATTTCTGGCATACTTCCCTTGGGTAAGAAAAGTTTGCCCAGTATCTCTGCATACTTCTAATCCTAGACAGTAATGAAGTCTTCTGAGATCCTTCATCTCAAAAACTTGTGCCATAAGCCTTTTGATTCCTCTGATTAAATCATTTGCATCTCCTGTTATAATCATGTCATCTACATACAAAGAAATCAAAATACTCTGCCTCTGATTATTGTACTTGGTATACAAATTTGGGTCATTTAAACTTCTATGAAAGCCATGCTCTAAAAAGAAAGAGTCAACCTTTTCGTACCAAGACCTGGGTGCTTGCTTTAAACCATATAAAGCCTTTTTCAATCTGCAAACAAGATGTTCCTGCCCCTGCTTTACAAATCCTTCTCGCTGTACTAAGTAAATTTCCTCTTTTAAATCACCATTTAGAAATGCAGATCTAACATCAAGTTGGTGTAATTCCCAATTACATTTAGTAGCTAAAGCAATAAGCATTATGATTGTATTTAACTTCGCTATAGGTGCAAAAGTATCATCAAAATCTATACCTTCCTGCTGTGAATACCCTTTTGCAACCAGCCTAGCTTTTAATTTCTCTATACTTCCATCTGCATTAATTTTTGGTTTAAACAGCCATTAACATCCTATGGGTGTTTTATTCTTAGGCAGCTCAATTAAATCCCAAGTATCATTTCTAAGAATTGATTCCATTTCTTTATTCATTGCAACCCTCCACTCCTTAAATTGACTAGCTTCTTTGTAATTAGCAGGTTCTACAATGTTTAAAATATTTGACATTAAAGCATAGTCTCTCAATTTAGCAGGTAATCGAGTCTTCCTACGTGATCTCCTTGGTAGGGGACTTACCTCAACTCTGTCTATTTCAACACTTGCATCATCATTGATTACATTATCTATTACTTCTTTTTGTTTCTGCTCCTGCTCTTCATCTTCCTCACTGTTTTCTTCTATAAGCAAAGGAATGTGGCAATCACTGTTAGAATCCTCCTTTCCTTCTTCAACCTGTTCATGAAATATGACATCTCTGCTTGCAAAAACCTTGTGAGTCACAAGATTATATAACTTATATGCCTTGAACTCAGTGCCATATCCAACAAATATACATTTAAGGGCTTTGGGGTCTAACTTCTTCCTATCTGCCTTAGGTATATGAGCATAAGCTTTTGACCCAAATATTCTTAAATGACTAACTGCTGGTTTGAATCCAAACAATGCTTCAAAAGGGGTTTTGAAGCCTAAACATCTAGTAGGACTCCTATTCTTCAAATATACAGCAGTGTTAATAGCTTTTGCCCAAAGACCATTTGATAGACCCTTACCTTGTAGCATGCTCCTTGCGCACTCCACAAGAGTTCTGTTCTTCTGTTCTGCCACTCCATTCTGCTGTGGAGTGTGTAGCACTGTAAACTGCTACATAATCCAATGATGCTTGCAGAAATTCATGAACTCTCCCAACCTATATTCTCCCCCTTGATCTGAGCGGAGAATTTTTATCCTTTTTCCTGTCTGGTTCTCTATCATAGATTTAAACTCTTTAAAATACTGAAAGGCTTGACTCTTTTTACTCAGAAAGTATATCCATGAATATCTAGTGCAATCTTCTGTAAACAAGAGAAAGTAATATGCTCCTCCTAATGACCTAGTTTGCATAGGTCCACAAATATCTGTATGCACCAATTCTAAAATATCCCTTTCCTTTCTGTTAACATGCAAAGGGAACTCTTCTCTATGCATTTTCCCTAATGCACATCCATCACAATCCAACTTAACATTATGAAAAATAGGTAGTCCATCAACCATACCTTTTCTCTGAAGTAGGATGAGGTCTTGCAGATTAAGATGGCCGAATCTCTGATGCCAGAGATCTTCGACTGTTGATCCGGCTGCAACCATTGCTTTTTGTGGCATACTCTTTGCATCTAATCTGTACAGGCTCCCCACGTGCACTCCTTTTGCAACTGTTTCCATCTAGCTATCCTTAATGACACATTTATTCTTAAAGAATTGAACTTGCATATCCTGATCAGTAATCATTGAGACAGAGACCAAATTTTTCTTAATTCCTGGAACATACAATACATTTTTAAGATGTCTAATGTCACCACTAGGTAACTTTACAGGAATGTCACCATGTCCTTTGATCTCATATCCACTATCATCTCCTAAATAAATTTTCGACCCACATGAAGTTTCTTCAAGAAATTGAAACCAGTCCTTCTTACCATTCATATGTGAGGATGTGCCAGAGTCGACATACCATATGTCGTCCTCATCTCCCTTTGAAGCTGAAAGAGCACAATCGACTATAAATAGTCGAAGTTCGTGGTTGTGGTCCTCTTCTTCCCCAACAAAGTAACCCTTATGTTTTCTCTGTTTGTTTCTTCCTTCATCTGCTTGCCTCTTATAACACTCTCTAATCTGATGACCAGGTTTTCCACAGTAAAAACATTTCTTGATGGGAAAATCATTAGCAGACATACCTTTAAACGGTCTCTTCTGAAATGTGTTGGCTCCTTTCTGCTGCTGCTGCTATGGTTGCTGGTGCTGCTTCCCTCTGTATTGTCTCCTTTCTGAAGTTGAGAAGTGACGATAGCACTAAAGAGGTTGATGCTACAATGTACCGACAGCTGTTTGGCAGCTTGATATATCTTACAACAACCAGACCTGACTTAGCATACTTTGCTAGTGTGTTGAGCCAATTTATGTCAAAACCGCGTGAAAGTCACTGGATAGCAGCAAAGAGCATGTTGAGGTATCTGTGTGGTACTGTTAATTATGGTATTTTATACACTAACGTATCTAATGTTACTCTAGCAGGTTTTTCAAACTCAGACTGGGTAGGTAACCTGGATGTAATCCATCACAGGTTATGCATTCAACATAGGATCCGGGGTCATAGCATGGAGTAGTAAGAAGCAGAGTACTGTAGCTTTGTCATCAGAGCAAGGTCATTTCTCTGAGTTTTCAAATTTTGTCGTTGCTCTTCTTCCTGTAGCAGGATCCCAGTCAGCTCTTCAAATGAAGGGACTTTCTCCCTTGCTGACAGCCCTGTGATGAACATCTGGTATTCATCAATCATTCTGTTCAATGTGAGCGTGACTAGATCTGAATCGGAAACTTTCTCTCCGATTGCTCCCAATCTGTCACTTAGATCCTTGACTCTGGCAATGAATCCAGCAACAGACTCATTCTCCTCCATCTTCAATGCAAACAGCTTGCCTTTAAGTGACAAGACACGGTTTGTATTCTGCGTCTCGTACATGTTTTTGATTATCTTCCAAATGTCAGCGGTCGATTTACAGTCTCTAATATGAGGGATAACATTGTCCTTGGCGGACATTTTCAATATGACCTTTGCTTTTGTCTCCCTTTTATCCCAATCTTGTTCTTGTGTCGCTATCCCTGCTCTCGTCTCATTTCCTGTGACGATCGCCCACGCATTTGCACTTTCAAGCAAAGTCTGTATCTTGAATTTCCAGTTGTTGAAATTTGATCCATCGAGTTTGCCAGACTTGTGGAGATATGATTCTAAACTGTTATTCATATTGACTTATACCAGATACAAACCTCTGTTTTGCAAAAAAAAACTTGTACCTTCAATGTGCCACCACCCGGCAAGTCCGATCTGCTGCCACCGAACAGATCTGGAACTTCAATGCGCCACCACCGAGCAATACGCCTCCACCAGGCAAGTCCGATCCGCTGCCACCGAACAGAACTGGAACTCCAATGCGCCACCACCGGGCAAGTCCAATTTGCTGCCACCGAGTAGATCAGGAACTTCAACATGCCACCACCAGGCTACTCCGATCTGCTACCACCGAACAGATCCGCAAATTCAAAGTGCCACCACCGGGCAACTCCGATCTGCAAAAAAAATTGCAGATTTTTCAAAGAGAAAGAGGTTGGCTCGTTGGCGCTTCTCAACAGCTACAGATCCGCGCCATAAGCACATAAAAAAAATAGATGAAGTGTGGCGAAAATTGGTGCGATTAACAGCTACGAATCCACGCCAATGTGGTTTCTTTTTCTCTGGCGCGATTATCAACCTCAAACCCACGCCAATGGGCGCGTCTGTTCGTTAAAAACCCGTGCCAACCCGCTTCTGCTGAAAAATGGCGCTCAACAAATCCGTGCCAACCCTTTCTTGCGCTCAGAGATGATCAGTCATCTGAGACACGTCTTCAGGTGTTACTGCAGTCCACCTGATACTCCACTGCCACTACAGTTATCTAATCAATGATGCATCCTAAAAAAAATAAGGTTGTCCCTACTCTAAGCTCTGATACCAAGATAAAATAAGAACAGAATTGAAAAGAAGGAGATGTAACTCACAGGTGTGGCCTGCACCTGGAGACTACACTCACAAAATAGAAAGATCACTCTCGTACACTCTATATCATCAATGAAAGATTACATCATTTAAGTACAAATTCAGAAATTAGGAAGTTGCAACCAAACTCCTAAATTCTAGGAACAAATCCTAAACTAAGGAGATACCTAACAACTATGTGACCATTTCTCCATTAATACAAAATAATATTTAATTATTTTCAACTTTAATTAATAGAATAGAAACATATTTGATAGTTATCTAGCCTAAGTGGCAGATATGTAATGAGAGATCTTTCTTTATAAAGATGTAGACTTTCCACAATGGCGGATCGATGTGGGGAAAACCATTGTTGTACATGTTTTCAGTTAATATAAATACAGTTGTAGCAACTCTGTTTTGATCTGAGATTCATTTGGTTTCAGTCTCATCCTATCATGCTCCTTTATTAGTTATTAGTTTTCACAACTTATTGATTACTTGGAATTCAATGTTGTATTGCTCCAGCCTATTTCAATTTGTTGTGATTACTGTGAATGTCCATTAGTGTTATAGTTTATTGATTACTTGGAAATTTGTTAAACAACTCCAAATTCCTTCAATTTATTATGATTACTGTGATGTCTTTATCCACCTTAAGAAACCAAAGATTACCTCAGCTTCCATAAATAGTGTGTTGTTTGTTGTTTTTTTTCTTTGACTGACTCCATGCCCAATGATGGCTACCCTCACACTCTTTCACCCAAAATATCAAAATAGAAAACCAGAGTTAGCCATCTACATTCTAAAACATATTGAGAGATCCCTCTTAGATTGGAAGGGCTAACTTCCAATCAAAAGCTAGTTTGAAATAATTACACCAGGTTGAACGGTTGACACAGCCTGACCCCACCAGCCCGAGTGATAACAGGTTCCATTTCCAATTCCTATTTTGAAGGTGAGAGATTTGTTTTTAGGTAATTTGATCCATTCTCCCCCACCACGAATATGGTTTTGTGCAATGCCATCAATTAATCCCACTACTAAATCATAGGAGATGGGTGGGAAGGGACTCTTTCTGATCCGTAAACCGTCGTGGATATTCCATTGGCCAGTTCACCACAACAAATATGATAATATTATATTAAAAATCTGAGATTCTACACTATTACAGTTTTATTTAATTTCTAGATCTGTAAAATTAACTGTAATTATTGCATGCATGGAAGAATAAATCAAGAAGAAAAATAGAGAATGATCAAATAGGCTCACACACACATAATACACAAGATATGTTCTATGGAAAACCCTTTCGGGAGAAAACCTAGCTGGAAGGTGAGGCTACTTCGCTCTTTTTCTCTTTCTGGAAATATGGTTGCAGATATAAAGAAGTAATGTTTGTGGCTCGTGGGCTGCTACAGTACACAGATAATCTCTGTGTTTTCTACCTCCTATCTCTCCTAGCTATCTTTGCTCAACTATGGAACAAAATGCTCTCGTATGGATGAAATGCCTCTTCCTCCTAGTGGCCTGGTTATAACACGACCTGATAGCCTACTAGTGGTTAAGTTTGACTACAGCAACTCTTAAATAGAGTTACAAAATAGACTCTTCTAGAGTATTTTAAATCACAAACACGTGGCTAGCCCCTTTTTCATGAATAATGGGGCTGATGCGGCATCCTCCCAAACTATAGGTGTGAAAACAGGAAAATCAAATTTTGAGTGGCATAAATTTTGCATGTGGACTCCGATTGACGCAATTCTTGCGTTATTGGAAAGATTTTTGTGTGTAGAATAGCATGAAGAGGTGTTGCGCTTTGGTAGTAAAGTTTTACCCCCAAAAAATATCATTTGATGCCTCAAAATGCTCCCGGAAGGTTTCAGACCCTGTTTCGCCAAACTGGGTCTCGCCGCTAAAAATGGTCCCGTGAGCTGATTCCTCCACTTTTTCCACTCCAAATCCATCGAGATGGATGACAAAAAATATAATGATCCAATTTGGGTCAAACCTCCCCATTTTGGGAGGCTTTTGGTCCCTAAAATATTTTATTGAATGAGGTGAGGAAATGTTTCCTCCACCTTCTCTATGGTGTACCATTTAGCTTTGCTTAGAAGTTGTCCCTTCAACCCAATCTGCCAAAGGTCTTGTTGTCCTTGTCTTGTAGTTTTGGACCCCTTTTGCAAAACTGTATCTTTTGTCAACTCTGCCTGAGCATGTGGTGCCAAATCCTCCAAAGAAGGTAGGACATGTTCCTCTTCCGTATCTAGCATGGAAGGCTCATAGAATTTCAAATTCTCTACATTTACAATTGAGTAAATACACATATATAGTGGTAAACTTAGTCGATAGAATTATCACCCACCTTTTCCATTATCTCAAAGGGACCATACCTTAGAGCCTTGATTTTCTTACCAGACCCCTGCAACCTCTCCTTGTTCAACTGTAGCCATACTCTATCTCCCACCTTGAATGACTTCTCTGTATATGTTGATCATGTCTGGCCTTATACTTCACCCGGGACTTCTACAATGTTTCTTGTACATGTAGATGGATCTCCTTGATCTTCTCCATAATTTTTTCAACCCTCAAAGCATCTCCTGTAAAGTCTTCCTTCACTCCTCCTCGCTACCCATATGCAATATCCAAAGGTGAAGGTGGAAATATTCAAAACAATTTTCAAATGTGGACTTTCCTATAGAATTGTGGATTGCTCTATTATAAGAATGTTGTATATATACCAGATTTTCATATTAGGTCTTCAAATGCTTCTGGTTGTAACCCCTTAGAAGTTGTGCCAAAGCCCTATTGGCTACTTCTGTCTGCCCATCTATCTGTGGATGGAGTTTTGTA
Organism: Pinus taeda; assembly: GCA_000404065.3. Taxonomy (NCBI): domain Eukaryota; kingdom Viridiplantae; phylum Streptophyta; class Pinopsida; order Pinales; family Pinaceae; genus Pinus; species Pinus taeda. The sequence goes on along the minus strand of APFE030426325.1, from coordinate 147,127 downwards.
GATCTCTTCAACTTCGTGTCCCTCTTCTCCCACAATGTAGTCCAGAATGCACTGAGAAATATTGTATCCCTGTTTGAAATGATGCTCCTTGGTATCCCAAAGTGTACCTAGACCTGTCCAAAGAGCAAGTTTGTTGCTTCTTGTCTGTTAATGGTCTTTTTACAGGGCATCAAAGCACACATCTTGCCGAACATGTCAACTACCATGAACATGTAGTCATGTCTCTTCCCGGTTGTCGCTAAACCTCCCACAAAGTCCATGGAAATGCTTTCCCAAGGACGAGTAGGTACATGTAAGGGATGATACAGACCCTGGTTCTTGTTGCTAGGCTTGTTGGTACAATAAAGCATGCATCCTCTTATGAACCTAGCTACCTGCTCTTGCATCTTGGGCCAATACACATACCTCTGCAAGTTAGCCACAGTCTTCCTTACACCAAAGTGCCCTGCAACCTTGGAGGTGTGAGCCTCTCTAATTAGCTATAAATGCTCACCTTTAGGAACACATAGCTTATCTAGCCTGTAGAGTAACCCATCTTGGAGATGGTAGTCAACAGTGATGTCGCCATCGTGCACATGACTTTGAATCTGCAACTGCTGATACACCTCCTTGAAGTCCTCATCTTCTGAATATGCCTCTCTATATGCATCACGGGTGAATGGCTCCATGTGCATAAGAGTCCCCAAAGTTTTAATCTTTTATGTGGGTGGCCTTGAAAGCATATCGGCCAACTTGTTTGTGTTTCCCTTCTTATACTTGATCACCAAATGAAACTGTTGTAAAAACCCCATCCACTTGTAATGCCTAGTCTTTTGTAGCTTACTATGGGCTTGCAAGTACTGTAATGACTAGTGATATGTGTGGATTATTGTCTCCTTTCCCATTAGATAGTGATTCCACTTCTTCGAAGCTTGCACCATGACATAGAGCTCCTTATCATAGGTAGGTTAGCTAAGAATTTCCCCATGAAATACTTCAGTATGGTAGCAAACGAGCCTTCCTCCTTGCATCAAGACAACTCCCATAGTATACCCACTCGCATATGTCTCCACTTCAAAGGGTCGTTGCAAGTTTGGTAATGTCAGCATTGGTGCTTCATTGATCTTCTCCTTTAACTCATCGAAGCCTTATGCTACCCTTATCCCCGCTGGAAACTCTTGCCACTTGTTGTTTTGGCGTGGAGCGGTGCTCCTACCACTAAAAACAGGGTTCTGAATTTCCTCATGTATTGTTCTGCCCCAATGAAACTCCTAACCTCAGTAACATTAGTAGGCACCGACCATTTCATGATGGCCTCCATCTTGGAAGGATCTATCTTCAATTCTCCTCCACCAATCACATAACCCAAATACACCAAGGACTGTTGCACAAACTCTCACTTCTTGATATTTGCTAGCAGTTGGTGCTTCTTCAATGTTTCCAGCACTTGCGTCAAATATGAAATATGCTCCTCCCGGGTAGCACTATATACTAGTATATCATCCAAATAGGCAATAAAAAATGAATCTATAAAAGGGCGCAGTACATCATTCATTAATCTCATAAATGTAGCTGGTGCATTACATAAGCCAAAAGGCATAACTAACCACTCATACAAACCTTGCCTAGTTTTGAAGGTGGTCTTCCATGTATTTTCTTCTTTGACTCGAACCTTGTGATATCCAGATTTCAAGTCCAACTTGGTGAAATTCTTTTCTTGTTGCAACTGATCTAGTAGGTTGTCTATCCTAGGGAAGGGGTATCTGTTCTTGAGAATGATTTAATCAATTCCCTGTAATCTATACACATCCTCCAAGTACCATCCTTCTTTGGCACAATGATGATGGTTGACCCACATGGTGATGTACTTAGACGAATGACACCATGTTCCAGTAGCTGCTGCAACTGATTATTCACCTCACTTGGTTCTATAGCAGACTTCTTTTACAACCCAATATTTGGCAATGGGGAGTTTGGCAATAGATGGATCTCGTGCTCCACTTCTCTCTTAGGGGGTAGCCCTTTAGTCTCTCGAAATACGTCCTTGTATGTATGTAACAACTCCTCTAATTGTTGTTTTTGTTTCTAGGAATGCCTTGCCTCTTATTGACTCCTCTACAGAATGATTTTCTCTTAAAAACAATAAAACACACTTCCTACTGGAATTGATCAATTTCTTGGCTTGGTTGGCACTTACCAGTGAAATTTTCAACTTGCCTTTGTGCACATTCATGATGAATGATTTTCCATCCTTGATGAGCCAGTACTGGTTAGCTCTCCTCATGAATATTGCATCACACATGTACATGTATGGACTCCAAAACACGAATCCACATACATCAAGGGGAACCACATCCATATCTACTTCATCAATAAAATAAAAACTAATAGCAAATCTAATTTTGCAATGTTTTTTACCTTCATCTCTATACCCTAATGTACCCATCCCAGTGGATATGGGTTTGGATGATCACAAACTTCCAGCCCCAACTTCTTGACCAGATCTGCTGCAATGAGATTTTTCTGCGATCCTGAGTGAAACATAGCATTAATCTTCGTCTTCTTGACTTGTATCTTTACATGGAAGAGTTTGAGCATTTCTTTCTCTTCCTGTTGATGAAGGCTACTCAGATTCACCTCCTTCTACATTGATGTACATACGATCTTCTCAACCATGTCTGAGTTGCTTTCAACTTGGTTGCTAGAATCAGTGGCCATGAGATTCTTCTTCTTATTATCTTTCTTCTTATTCTTCGGGTTTAGCTCTAGATGCAATTTCCAACACTTCTTCTCTTTATGGCCATCAATGTTGCAGTGGTTGTAGTGGTTACTAGGATCTTTGCACTGGTGTGTTGTGGCTGTCATGTTTTTACCTTTTCCCTCTTTTTGCTTCTTCTTCCCCTCCTTAGAAGTGTCTTGTTTCTCCTTTTTCTTTGATCCACTTGATTGTGCTCTTTTCAGGCCTATGTTCTCTAGGTATTGTGCCTGTACACAAGCCTTGTCCATCGTTTTGGGATTGAACAACATCACTTGCTCACACAGATGGCAGTGAAGACCCCCCAAATACTTGAGGAGTACATCTGGGTTCTTTGGAGAGACACCCAACATTATAGCCATCTTTTTGAATTCTGTGGTGTACTCCTGCACGCTTTCGCCCAACTTTTGCCTAAAGTAATACCACTAGATCCATTAGTCTTCCACATACCCAATGGGATAAAACTGTGACTTAATGATGGTTTTGAAATCCTCCCACTTAGTCACTGGAGGTTCTCCCTCCAACCTCAAGTTTTCCATGTGGCTCTCCCACCAAGTCAGTGCATGGCCCTCCAATTCCAGTCGCGCGAATGAGATCTTCTACCCTTCCTCGATTCGATGGACACTTAAATAAACTTCCAGTTGTTGCAACCAGTGGTTCAGCTTCAAAGCATCGATGTCGCTGTGGTATGGCTTCATATCGACTTTTTCTTCCACTTTAAACAGGGATTGGTTCACGACACTTAAACTGGGTTGATATTTTTCTAGTTCTTTCTTCGGTTGGTTATTTGTGTCTTCCTGATCTCCCAATCCCCCTTCTGATTTGTCCTCTGCATTCCAACCCCCTTCTTCTCCAAATATCCCCATCTTATTTCTTAGAGCCGCCATGAGGAGGTTTACATTGCAGTTTATATCCACGACTTATTCTTCGAGTTGTAAAAACCTCACCTCTACAGGATCATGAGGTTCGTTTATAGATTTGTCACCCATGATTAGGGTTTTACGATTTTTGGCCTCGCCAATATAGATCCTTGCAATATCCACAAAATACCCAAATAAACATGCTCTAATACCAAATTCTCCGTAAACCGTCGTGGATATTCCATTAGACAGTTCGTCACAACATATCTGATAATATTATATTAATGATCTGAGATTCTACACTATTACACTTTTATTTAATTTCTATATCTGTAAAATTAAATGTAATTAGTGCATGCATGGAAAAGTAAATCAAGAAGAAAATTATAGAAATACAAAGTAGGCTTACACACACATAATACACAAGATATGCTCTTTGCGAAATCCTTTTGGGAGAAAACCCAACTGGAAGGTGAGGCCACTTTGCTCTCTTTCTCTGTATGGAAATATGGATGCGGATACAAAGAAGTAACATTTGTGGCTCATGGGCTGCTACAACACACATATCTTCTCTGTGTGCTCTACATGTTATCTCTCCTGCCTATCTTTGCTCATCTATGGAGCAAAAGTCTCTCGAAAGGATGGAATGCCTCTTCCTCCTAGTGGTTGGTTATAACACACCCGATAGCCTACTAGTGGTTAAGTTTGACTACATCAACGCTTAACTAGAGTTACAGAATAGACTCTTCTAGAGCCATTTACATAAAAAACACGTGGCTAGCCCCTTTTCCATGAATAATGGGGTTGATGCGGCATCTTCCCGAACTATAGGTGTGAAAACAGGAAGGTCAACTTCTGAGTAGCATAACTTTTTCATACGGACTCTGATTGATGTGATTCTTGCATCGTTGGAAATATTTATGTGTGTAGAATAGCATGAAAATGTGCTTCACTCAAGTGGAAAATTTTAACCCTCAAAAAATGTTGTTTGATCCCTCAAAATGCTCCTAGAAGGTTTCAGACCCCATTTCACCAAATTGTGTCCCGCCAATAAAAACAGTCCCGAGAGCTAATTCCTCCACTTTTTCCACTCCAAATGCATCAAGATGGATGACCGACAATCTAATTATCCAATTCGGATCACTGTCTATGATTTTAGTATTGTTGGGACAAGTATTCTTTGAACAAAGAAGTGATCTTGAAGGATGAGAGGAGGATATTTATGTTCCCATGTTTGAAAATAACCTTATTCCTAAGGTTACAAATGCCCCAGGTGACAAAGATGGGAAGGATATTTAGAATTTTATGTTTCTTAGCCCATAAGCACAGTGAGTCTTCAAAGATGGACTAATTCAGAGTTTCTTCGGTGCGAAGAATTTGCAGGACAAAGAGCCATATTTTTTTAGATATTCGGCATATGACAAAGAGGTGGTCCATTGTTTCCCCATGTTTTTTGCAATGGAAACAATCATTTGGTCCCATAAAACCACGTTTCTGAAGGTTCTCCCAAGTTAGAATTTTATTATGTAAGACCAGTCAGACAAAACATTTTATCTTATTGGGCATATGCCATTTCTAGATAAATTTATTCCACCATCTAATGTCCTTAAACGCAACAGAGTGAGAAATAGCTTCACAGGCTTGTCTAGCTTTAACTTTACTAGATGAGGCCTAGGTCCAGACCAATGAGTCATTTTAATTGTTTAAGAATAACTCGTTACTAATCAATTCCTTAACAAAATGGCTCCATTCTTCTACTAATTATCCAGTTAGACCTAGTTCAACTGTAGTAAGCCAAAATCTTTGAGAAAAGTCAATTCTTTTGAGATATTATAGGTGGTAGATTCCTTTAGAATACAGGTAGTTGATCAAATATGGGGGTAATTTGTAGACTTTGGCTCTGCCTATGAAAGGGTCTTTGCCTAGAATAATCTGCCTCCCATCACCAACTTTCCAAGCTAACCAATTATAGAGGAAGGGAAAGGAAGCAACGAGTGTGTACTAGACAATGGAACCTCTTTTAGTTGGTTTTTTAGCTTGATCTCTAAGCCAGTGCACCATCGATATATTTTTTAGATATTTTCTTTTTAATACCTGACTCCAAAAACTCTCATTGAAGAGACCTCTCCAAATATTTTTCAGGGCCAAGGCTTTTCCGAACCAAGCCAAATTTGTAAAACCCCGTCCTCCAAGATTTTTTGGAATGGACATGGAGGCCCAGCTAACTGGATGTATCTTTTCTTTGCATCTTTTCCCAGACCACAGGAAGATGAACATCTTTTGTCTGGTGGCTTTGACAATTTCCATGGGAATCTTGGCTAAGGATAACTGGTAGACTGGAATATTTTCTAGAACTTATTTAACAAGAATTGCTCTACCCCAAAATACAACCAATTGTAATACCATAAGTTTTTTTGTTCAATTTTTTGGATCAGCCACATCCAATCCCCTTTGTAATAATCATTTGGTTTTAGGAAGAAACCAATATATTTTAAACCAAATTCCAGGGGAAGGGATTGCATAGGTAAGAAGGATTCTATGGATGAGATTATTTCAGGACTTATAACATTTTGATAAAAGGAGGATTTGCTTAGGCTAACCTCCATGCATGTGGCATTATAGAAAATCTTTATAATTTTGTGGAAGGCATACCATTCAACAATAAAGCCAAATCCTAACAACAACACATCCTCCACGAATAGCAGGTGGGTGATATACTATCTAGCAGAAATTTTTATGCCTTTTCTATTCCCTTCCTTCTTTTCTTTCAGCAGAAGCAAACTCAATCCTTCCATCACAAGCAAAAATAGGAGAGGGGATAAAAAACATCCCTGTTTGAGTCCTCTAGTGTAGGTGAAGTTATATGAGGGAGAACCATTGATTAGAATGGAGAATTTGGCAAAGGATACACAACCCATAATCTAGTTAGTCACCTCTTGTCATAAGCCAATCTGAAGGAGGACCAGTCTTAGAAAGGTCCAATTGACCTTATCAAAAGCTTTGTTGAGGTCCATTTTGAGTACATGAAGAGCTTTCAATTTTTTCCATTTTTATGGAGTGCAGGACAACTTGTGTGATGCCTATGGCATCGTGGATCTATTTTTCACCTAGAAAACCAAATTGGTGTGGAGACACCTTCACAACAAGAAAACTCTTGATCCTATTAGAGATACCTTTGTGATGATTTTATAAACTAGGTTGCACAGGGAGATGGGCCTAAAGTCTATAAAAGACTTAGGCTTTGAACACTTTGGAATCAAGGCTATGTAAGTAGTATTGATGGTAGTTGAGAATTTCCTAAATCTTCTAGTTTTTTCCACCATACAACAGAGATCAGGCCCCATGAGATCAAAAAATGAAAGGAAGAGTTTGATAATCTAGCCATCAAGCCCTGGACTTTTGTCTTTTGCAAACTGCTTTAAAACCTTTTTAATTTCCTCGAGTGTTATAGGGAAGCTAATCTGAATAGTCTCCTCTTGGTTGAGAAATTGCGGGCAATGTTTGATGAGATGAAATTGTGTGCTGATATTGGAGGTGCCTGGATCCTTAAAAAGGGAGGAGAAGTGGGCAACAACAACAATATTTAATTCAATAGAATTATTGGCAGTCTTCCCCTCTTCAATCTTTAGCTCTTGAATGGAATTGATATTTATTCTTTGATTAGCATATTTGTGGAAAATCTTTGTGTTACTGTCTTCCTGTTTGATCCAGGTGGCCCTAATTTTTAATCGCCAAGCCTCTTCTTCTAATTTTAGGATTTGGTGTTTCTCGGAGTCCAGATAGCTCATTCTCTATGCTAAATCAATAAGAAAGGAGGAGGAAGAATAGATCTGAGAGATGTGATCATATGTTTTAATGTCCACAGGTTCTTTTTTTGTTCTGCTTTTCTGTTCCTCTCCCATCCCACCACAACCTTCCTGATCTTCGAGAGTTTTCTAACCAAGGATACCAGAGCGGAGGAACTATTTGTAGGAGCATAGTTCTTCCAAGAATATTTTACCAATGACCTAGAGGCCCCATCCTCCAACCATGAGTGGTTGAATTTAAAGGGATATATGTTTTTGGGGGAACCAAAGACCATTTCCAAGAGAATTGACAAATGGTCTGAAATCTTATCTTGTGAAATCTAGGATCTAACTCTCCCTAATTTAGCGGCTAAATGATCAACCATCGAAAATATATCAAGGCATTTTGTTATGTCTTCTAACCTTATCCTGCCATTTCTCTAGGTGGGAGCTAGTGATAAAGGGGTAATGTCCCGAAGGTTATATAGTTAAAGCATCATTGAGAAATAAGATGCCATATGATCTGGATGAACCAGAGACTCTGGGCCTCTCCAGCCAATGAAGTAGAATACAAATCACCTACAATAAGGAGTGATTGGTCTGAGAGGAGACCGCTAACTTAGACCATATCCCACAATGCTTGCCTATCACTATATGGACTGTAACAATTCATAGGATTCTTGGGAAGAGGAAATCCTCTAAGATGGCCTTCAAGGATAATACCAACCACTATTGACAAGGATTGTAAGGAGGCTATTTTAGGATCCCATAAGGAGAGTATCCCACTTGATAAACTGTTTGACTCCAATGCATAATTGTGCCAACCCGGACAAACATTTTGTAATGCTTCCCTGGCCTTTTTGCTTGGAACCATAGTCTCTTGAAGAAGAATGATGGAAGGGCAATGTATGTCTATTAGTTTCTTGAGAGAGGAAAATTTTTAGGTTCCTCTTACCCCTCTTATATTTAGAGACAGTATGATAATTAAGAAGTAGAGATGTTGAGCTTCATTTTTGTAAGGGCCCATGAATCATCGTTTATATTAGTAGGTGGTGTGAGGCATAATCCACCCTAGATGGATTTTGGAGGGTTGAGTTCTCTGGTAAGTGATTTTTTGTTTTGTTTTTTCTTCCTGATCATGACATTAGGAAAAGAAAAATTAGGTTTAGTCAAGGAAGTTTCTATAGGAGAGGTTCCAATGGATGCTGGAATGGGAATTTGGTTCATGGATTCCTTGTAAGAAAGCGGGGTAATAGGGGGGTGGATAGGGTGGAGAAAGAATAGTTAGGAGAATAAGGGGTTCTGAGTAGGTATGGTTCAAGTTGGTATGGAATATTGTGGTCATTGCTTGAGAATTTTATTCGAACATATGATTGTTGCAGGGGTCAAAGGGGGTTGGAAGGCATTGGAGGGGCTTGTGAGGAATTTTAGATGACATAACATAGTTTGGTGAGGTTTGATGCAATGTTTTGGAGTTGAAAGCATTCATTTCAATCTAGTTAATAAGAAAGTTATCTTCAAGCAATAAGAATTGAATTAGAGAATTAGGAACAACTATGGAATTACATGTTGGTTCCTCACCACCAATTGTGGGATCTGATGCTTGGCTGATGTCATGACTGGGAACCTTAGTGTTTGGTCGATAACGTTGTCCTCTAGTGCTGAATTTGCAACCCTTTTCGTTGATGGATCCTTTTACAACCCAACACCTGAGATCAAATCATTGATTATGTCCAGAGGAGTGGAGTCTTCCATCTAGTTGTTCTCCAAAGCAATGTTTTTTGATGTCAGGATCTAAGTCTCCACTAAATCACTGATAGGGTTTGTCACAATCTCTAGTAAGGAGGTGACTTTCTTCCCATCTATAATAAGAGGGATAGTTGATGCTTTAAAGTGATTTTTTGCCCCAATACCACTGCAAGATGGAGCATCACAAGAAATTACCATATGTCCCACTTGTTTGCAGTTGAGGCACCTTCATGGCATTATCTAGTAGTCCAGAGGTTGGTCAATAACTCTATCTCCCAAAAATATTTTAAGGGTCTCTGGTAAACCCTCCGAGGTGTCCATGTCCACCAGAACCCATGCCTTTCACTTGTCTGCCATAAAGAAAGATGCTTCTTCAAGATAAACGAATATCCCCAGAGTTTTAGCTACTTAATGAGGACATCTTTTGACCAGAGCTCTAGGGGGAAGCCTAGCAAAATTACCCATAGGTGTTTGTGGCGTTGTTGTTATGTTCTTAAGCAAAGGGACAAATGCCACCTTTGTAGCCACAATGAGCCTCTGCCTATAACCCAAGGTTTGTTGAGAATATGCTCCAAATATTTCTCTGTCGGGAAGTGGAAGTGAATCAACTTGTTGACCAAGATGTTTACTATAGGCGTGTATTCAACCAGTGGCTTCCAAGAAGCTCTAACCCATGAAATAAACTGCTCATGTGACATGGAAATATAACTGATATTTCCCATGAGGGCTCTCTTGGAGAGGGATTCGACCCTATCCATGTTTACATCCATGCATAGGGTTAGTTCTTTTTGTCCCTCCAACGCCTTAATGTGTTTTTGGATGTGCTTCTTTTTATCCTTTTCTCCCACCAACTGAGCACTTGTCCCTACTCCTCCTCTAGGTAGCCTGACCTTGGCTAACAAAATGGTTTGAAAAAACCTAGATATCCTTTGTCAACTAAAGGACTCGTCAGTAGTCCAAAAACAGCTAGACCGTAGCTATACCAGAAAGAGGGACCACCAAAAACCAACAAAAAATAACATGGACACTAACGAAACCAAAAGGGAGGAGATAAAATAGAAGAAAGAATCTCGAGTAAAAATTAGAATAGGAAACTAGGATGCAGTCGAGAAAGCGTGAAGGGGTTTGAGTGCCATTTGCAAGATATTTGGGCTAGAATCCTAGTCTCCATAAGGGTTTCGACTTTAGAGTGCCATTAATTTTTTTGTTTGCAAAGGGATGCCTGTGGACCACATAATTTACAGAAACTCAACATGCTTAAAATCAATATAGATTACAACAACAATGCAAGAGGAGTTATAATGCTGTTATTAATGGAAGAAGCGAGAATTGGTTAATTTTGTAGTCATTTTATGATTAATATTAATTGGAGTGATTTTTATTTGAATAGTATTTTTGACAAATTTATAGGGAGACACGTTACATAGATAAATACTTCGAGGTTTGTCCGAGGTGGAAATTCAATTGGTGACCAAAGTAACGTGAGTATTGAGATAATTGAGAGATCCAAGGTTCAAATCCCCTGGTTGTGACCCAGGAGTGGAGGGTAGGTCGTAGACCCCTAGAAGTTGATGTTTATTATCACCAACAACCTACTCAAAAACTCATTGTAATAAACATAAGCATAGATCCACCTTAACTTCAGATATACCAAGGACCTATAGCGATCAAATCTCTCAAAATGTAAACCTATATGTGCAAAACTTGAGGAAATGTTTGCACCTAGGGAGATTTGATTCCTCTTGGCTCTTGGTAAATCTAGAATTAAAATGGATCTATGATGGTTTGAGAAGCATACTAATAAAATATTTTGATTATAATAACTTTTTTATTTTCACTTATTTTATTTAATATAGGCATAGATTTTCTTGTTGTTTAAAGATTAATACATGCATAATTGACATTGAAATATTTTATTTATGGTTTAGATCCATATTAAAATAGTAATACACGTCTGCTCATATTCGGAAGTAAAACCATCTCTCTCTCTGGCTATATATATATATATATATATATTATATAGAGAGAGAGAGAGAGAGAGAGAGAGAGAGAGAATATATCATTTGATGTTACAGTGTTTGGATTAAAAAGGATTGTTAGGAATTGTTATCAACTTCATATTAAGAATGGAATGAATTACACATCTCCCTCACAATGGAAAGTGAAAATATAATAAATTTTTTAATGTATCTTTTTTCTTATATAAAGTTGATATAAAATTATGTTATTTAATATGAACATCTAAATGTTTTATTTATGGCTCACACTTTTTTTTTTTTTTAATGTTACATGTTGACTGAACATAAAATGAATTATACATCATGTAATATCAATAACATTATTTTTACATGCCATAAGAAATTACATAACTCCCTCATACTAAAAAGTAATTTTTTTTATCTATTATTATTATTATTATTATTATTATTTTATAAAATTGATGTAAAATTAAGGTGGAAATTGAAGATTTTATTTATGGCTAACATTGATTTATTTTGTTATTACTATTTTTTATTTTGTTAATGTAAAAAAAAAAAATTATTATTATTAAATGTAATTTTATCTCACAATATCTCCCTTACACTCGGTTGTATAGCACCTCTTGGCTTAATCATAGTCAATGGAACCCTCCATATGTTTCAGAAATTGATTTGGATTAGATTGAGATTGAAATGAAATAACATGCAATCTAGAGGGGGTACTCTTGTATGTGAAGATAATATATTTGTGTACTCTTTCACGAGTTGATATACTTGACTTTATTGGATAGAGGGACCCATTGTATAGGCTTTGATAGTTGCAATGATTTTATTTTCTCCTTCTAACCAAAGCATGAAGAGGACTAACCTCATAATATAAGAGAATATCTTCTTGCACTAATTAGTAGTGATTAGATATGTTAGAGTAGTCAATGTTAGTACTTGTGTTATCATATATTGTTAGTCTCATAGGGTGGCATTGACACTATAGAGCCTAGATTAGTAAACACCCTGAAACTTCCACATATATGGTTGTACAAATATAACATCAAGAACTTAAAGTTGGGGAAAATCACATAGTACCCATGTTTTAAATGGTTAATGTTGCATTTCAAATGACATTGTTGACAGTGAAGATTTATTGTCCTTATATCAACTAACCAATGGTTTGTGCCTTAAGGTGTGATTATGTCTTCTTGATGGTTCGTATTGATATCAACTTCTTGTGGTAACCACCTTAGAAATTAGGTGTAGTAGTGTCCCCTTCATCCACATCTATGAGTGGAAGAGGCACTTGCCTTTCTTAGGCTCCTTGAGTTCCACTATTAGTACCTTTGCAATGGAGATAATAACATTTTGTTTTACATTAATGATGTTGTTTGTCGTATCCATGGATTCTTATGGTATTAGGGTTGAATAAGAGACTTGGGCTTTTAAGTGAGCCAATATCAATTGTCTAGTGTGACATTTGTCATTTTTGTGTCAATGACTTTTGTGGCAATCACACCATTTTTCCCATGTCTTTAAACTTCTTTTATTCTTCCTAGCATGTGGCTTTTATTGGTTTTATTTGATTTGGTTATATTTTATCTATCCTTTGTTCTTAGAGTCAATGGTGCCCTTATCCCTCTAGTGTTGTGATTTATTTTCAACCCCAAACTCTTTCTTAACCTTCCACCAAAATTATTCTCAACATTGACAAGGTAATGGAAAGTGGCTCCTAGTGAAGAGATGTCCAAAAAATCAATTTTCTATGTGGATATCTATGTAGGCCACTGTTATAGGATTTTTTAACCAAGTGGTCCTAAGAGCCTTGAATACCAAGTTTTGTACATAGGCTATGACATGTGTTGGTGTATTACAACACAATTTGGTTTTTACCTTGGTGTAAAATTATCCATCTTGTGTATTGGTCTTCATAATTTCCAACATGTAAATACTCCTCCTTATGGGTATTGACTAAATCTTGTCACGTGGGTTCAATGGAATACAATTCAAAATTATCTCCCATATGTTGCACATAAAAAGTATCCCACTAATATTCTATCATATCTATCCTATATCACTCTATGACTACTTAAATCAACAACTCCATAGAATTTCTTACTCCATCATTTTCATTTTTTTCTACCATGGGAGACTACTTGGATTGTCAAATGAAGTTTTTACCATGCTTTGCTAGTTTGAGATCCAACTCCCTTTACCTTGAGCTTGGGCATGGATGGGAAAATGATAGTATATTCCTCTAATAGTAGTAATCCATATTAGTTTAAGAATGAAATGAAAGATCATGCAGTATTGTAAAGAGAAAAAAAGTATGGTTTTGAAAGAACATTCTTATAGTGAACACCAACTCTCATTAATGAACTAAATGGTGAAAAACATTGTAATATGCATAGTAATACAAAATAGTTAAACTAATGGTAGCTTATATTCAAGAAGAGATGTGATGATTACGCTCCTTCGTAAAAAAAACCATAACAAAAGGTTGAACTACGTTTTATAATAATGTCAAACAAACCTTAGAGGAAAATACCCTAAAATGCAAGACCCTAACGCTAGTATAATTAAGATTGAGTTAGAATGTTGATCTAGATAGATGTGAAAAAGGGAAGCTTTGGCAAGGTCATACTTTTTAAATCAATGCCTTGTTTTGAGTCTTCTTTAGCTCATTAGAAAAAACATTAACAAAATGAGCCGCCTCATCAAGCATGGGGCATTAACTGTGCTTAAAAAAGCACAAGAAAGACCCAAAACATGTAGTTGGAAAAAGAAACTCAAGAACTATTAGTGTTTTTGAGACAACCTTGGATGACGACCTAGATCATAAACACCACTTGTGTTAGGGAGGAACCCATCTCAACTAGGCCCCACGAAAAAATGATTACTCCAATAAGTCAATATTTTCACCAACATAACCACTTAAAAACCAACACTTCTGAAATTTTGTAACATGAATGTCCAAGTGTATCTTCCCTACATACAAGGCATCAATGAGAATATTTAAAAAATCCTCATAAAAAATACATCAAAGCCATCTTGAAGCTCACAAAACCTTTACGAACATATTTAAGAATATAAATGACAAAATTGGCCCCTTGTTGCGCCATGGTGTTTATGAAATTCCTTGTTAGTTATAAAGTGTTATACCTAAGCTAAACCTATTGATCTATAAAAACTAAAATCAAACATATTGTTAATACCAACTACAATTAAACCACCAAATTTTCTTACAGTTGAATATTTAAATTATAACAAACACTACTACAATCACACCAAACACCATATTAATATAACCAAACCAATATCTTAACCCAAAATAAATAAATAAAAGATAACCATAATAACAAAAATAAACACAACTACTACCTTGGTGAATCCTAACAACTTAATAATTACCACTTTCTTTTAAAAAAACTCAACTTTCTTAATATTAATATTTTCTCTCTTTTTCACTTCCTTTATTAACTTTTTTTTTTAAGTGAAGCTGTCTTGTAAGATTTACAATATGCACATTGTTTTTTTCTTTCACTTTCTTACTTCCATTCTCCCTCATTAAGATTATTACTTACATACATACTAGCTATCAATATTTATGAGAGAGTAGGATAATAAGTTAATGGTACCGTAACATGATTTAGATTGATTTTTTTTTAATACATAACCAACATATTTTTTAATATTAAAGATTTTTGAGGTTCTTGAATGGATTTTTTTTGGTATAAATAGATATGTAATAAAATATAAAATTAAAAATAAATTGATATATAATAAAATAAAAAACTAAAATTAAAATATTAAAGATTGTTTTGTATTTCAATTGAATTTAAAAAATTATAAATAAATGAATATTATATTCAATTTCAAATATACATTGAAAAAAAATATATAATAATTTTTTATATTATTTTTTTAATAAAAATAAAAATTTAAAGATTTAAGAAAATAATAAATTCACACAATGTAATTGTAACAAAACATGTGATAAGTTTTCTCATTGTATTATTAAAATAAAAATAAAAAAACATGTACTTAAAAGATTGAGGTTTTGTGAGATTGAAAACCTTTAATATGCGGAGGAATGATTCACAAAGGATAAAAATAAAGAGGAAGAAAAACCATGTTATCATAGTTTTAGTTTAATTGCCTTACAACCAATGAACAAGTTGGAAAATGGTTTGGTTTTTTTTTTAATATAAAATCGAAGTTTTAATAAAAACAAAGAACGAATATATTTGTTTTCTAATGTTATCATTAATATATTTGTAGTGATTATTACTAATATATATTACTTAAATAGCATAGTTGTATTTCAATAAGAAAATCATCTCATTTAATAATGTATTTTTGTTTTTTAATGTTATCATTAATATATTTGTAGTGATTATTACTAATATATATTACTGAAATAACATAGTTGTATTTCAATAAGAAAATCATCTCATTTAAATTAAATATGTGTAAATAAAATTATAATTTCAAATTAATTTTATTCCATATAAAATAGATTAGTTTTACAATATCTTTAAAAGCTTTTATAAAATAGATTAGGTTTACAATATCTTTAAAAGCTTTTATGATAATTAATAATTATATGAGAGAATTAAAATATATTCTCACAATTTTAAAGATGGTGAATATACTGAACAAAAATGGCATTGGACCAATAAGATAAACAAAATACTTACTTATACACCTCATTTTCATCTAGTTTTAATATCATTGTGATGAATAAACTATTTTTTTAATATACAAAAATATATAATTTTATTCATTATTTAATATTTAAAACAAATAAATAATATATTATATATATATACCATAGCATACATTATAAACCATTTTTATAATTTGAGACATTTAAGTCTAATGAAGGTTTGATATCTAATTAGAGAATAGATCTCATTCTAATTTGGGGCATGTAAACATTATACCTGGAACTAATCTCATTCAATTTTTAATTTTGGACATATAAACATGATATAAATTTGATCTCAAAATTAAGGATTAATCTCATTCATTTTCTAATTTCTAAGATCTAAAGAGGCCTCTTTAGAATAATCTCATTCAATTTCTAATTTCTGACATCTAAAGAGGCCTCCAAACTTAGGGAACCAAGTCTCATTAAGAACTAGGCTCATGACCTTTATATCATGTCATTTGTTGTGGTGTGTCATAATCTTTAAATGCTCTGCCATAGAACATGGGGATCATTGATATGCACATAGGACCCATGTGGACAACCTCATAGATTCTTTATTCCAACGCCAACGCATTTCCTAATTCAATGCACATGTGGTACCATCTATTTTTGTTAGGACACCCACAACTTACATGTCACGTGATTCATTCCAGAATTTATTTGCCAGCATACCAAGATGTTTAAGGTCTCCAATCACTAATGTTTATATATATGTGAAAAACATATTATAAAACACTATAATTTATGCATAAAGTTTGCTTTCAAACAAAAAGATAGTGATATATGGGCAATACATCTTTTTTTATAATCTTTTTTTTAATAATACATTTTTTCAATATAATATTAGTTTAATGAATTTTGTTCTTGCTGTTTTAAAATAATGATTATTTATTTATATTTAAATGATATAAAAATTATTTGTTCAATGTGTAATTATAGAAGTTGTTTGAATCAGGGATTTTTTATTTTTTATTTTTTATTTTTATTTTTTATTTATTTTTTAATTTAATGGTAAAAGTATTTGAATCTTATTTTCATGGTGGAAATAACACCATCAAAAATTTCAAAGATACCCAAAATCTTGAAGCTAGATAGCTATACCTAAAATTTCTAAAAATTTTAGCCAATTTTTACCAAAATCTCACCAGAAAATCTATTATTATACTTGCAGCTGGCAGGATATAAAGTATTGAGTTTCTCATTGACTTGCTATTAGTTTTTCTTTGACTAAAAAATTTAAAATCTATCCAAAGTTTAACATGATGAAATTAAATTTATTATTTTTAAATAAAATTTATTTCTATTTATCTCAAATATGATTGGTTGAAATGTCTACCCTCTTATTGTGTAATGATACAAGAATTGTCTCTTGTGTACTCTATTATTAATTACTATGTACTATATCACTAATTACTATGTACAATAAATATAAATAATTTGAAAAATAACATTATATATTAATTATTGTGTACCATAAACACGCTCATAGGATGCATCAACAAACAACGGTTTCTTCCCTGATTCCTTAGAAGCTTTAGTTTTCAACTGATCTGTGAAAGCTTCAATCAGTCTATGCTTCATATTGCCGTCCTCCATCGCTCTGATTTGAGACAAAATTTTTAATTCTGCTTCTTCATCAGTAGATGCCATTAGCACCTTTTCTTTTGGAGGCTTTTGTTTTTCTTCTTCACTTGAGCTGCTAAAATCACCAGAATCATCTTCATACATGGCATGGCAAGCACATTCATCAGAACCAGAACATGAGCATTCTGATGAACCTGATTCGGAGTATTGGCCCATGTTTGCTTGAAATTCTTCTTCTGTAGAGCTAAAAGTTTCAAGAGAAGTTTCTTCTAGCTGGTGTTGTTGTGTTGTATCTCTGATTGTGAAATTGGGGCACCTTTCTGTGACATGAGTCGAAGATCCACATTTAAGGCAAACAATAGGGCCTCTATGCTCTTTTTTGACTTGTTTGGCTTTTTGAGCATAGACAACAGTCTTCTTCCCTCTGTTAAGCTTTGATTCCTCCCCTCGCGGGCACCTTGAGGCAGTATGCGCATTCTGCCCACATAACCAGCAAGTGATTTTGTTCCATTTTTCTTGCTTAGCAAAATGCAGATGGATGTCAGAGGGGTTGTAATAATGAGTATATGGCACATACCTGTAATATCTCTTCTTTCTATGCTTCTAACTTCTATCTTTTGTGGGATATTTTCTTCTTCTGTCCTTTGGATAATTTTTCTTGTTTTTGTAGAAGGTCTCCCTGAATTCTCTTTTAGCTCTTTTCTTAGTCTTCCTTTTCTTGACCAAAGGATCATCTACTGCAAGTCCATATCTACTGCAGATGGACTTTCTATCTGGCAGCCTGGATAATTTTTCTAAAGATTTATTCACCTTTGAGCTCGTACAAAGACTCACCAGTGTCTTTGTAATATGTGAGTAAATCTCACCCCATGTGTAGGATTCAAATGGCAACTGGAAAATTTCCTACAATCTCATATAATCAACGAATTTTGAAGGTAGAGCAGCAAGATATACCTGTTTCCACAACAGGTTCTTTGAGTCCTTTACCTCGTAAATTCTTTGCATACAATCATGATGGAAGTCATCATATTGCGACATTTCATGGCATTTGAGGTTCATGAGTATGACTTCATGTTTGTTGGCAAGCTCTATTTCACTTCCACACCAATGCTCCTGAATCATTGATGTCAGAGCGCCAATCATATTACTAATTATTGTGCCATCTGGATTATGTATAATGTCGCCTTTCTCATCTTTAAGAACTTCTGCCTCCATTGTTTCAATGAGTTTGGGGGAAGATTCAGTCTCCCACCATCTGAGAAGTGTACCTGTGAAACATTGAATAATTGTCCTGCAAGCATCTATTTCAGATTTTCCTCTTAGACACATGAGCTTATATTCTATATACATTATGTCAATCATTTGACGGATCTGACCAATGCTCATATTATCTATATTCCATTCCCTATGAGAGTCAAGGAAGAAGGTGTGTGCTTCAGGCAATTTTCCTTTTCCTTCAAGATTAGGAGCAGCATACCTAGAAAATCTATGTTCTAGGGGCTCATAGATGGGAAAAATTTGTGTCTCTTGAGGTTTCTTTTCTGTTTCTCTGGCTTCCGCTTCGGCCTTTGCTTCTTGAAATAGAGAAGAAATGATAATATGTTCTGATTTATTAGCATCTGATGAAGAGACAGTTTCTTTGGGGAATAAAGCAAGAAACTTATGAATATTTCTGATTTGATTTTCAATATTTATATTTCTTTTCACCAAAAAGGAATTTGGAACTAGCTTTTCTGCTTTTGTCAACTGAAATTTTTCAACTTTTCCTACTAATCCAGTAAGAAGAGTTTTAGTTGTGTCAATGTGACCAACTAATTTTTCTCCTACCTCTTCTATTTTGTTCAGTGAATCTCTGGCATAAGTACGAGAAATACTGGAATCAAATTGCATATTATTTAAACAGTTATTCACACTATTTAATGAAATCTGTACAATATCTATTTGCTTCTTTACATCATCTGCCTTTGTTACATTCATCTCCAACCCTTTGAGAGTTGTATCGGTCCAGTTCAATTGTTCACTAGCCTTTTGGATTCTTCCATCAATTCCTAAGGCATTATCATCTTTTTGGACCAATGGGATGTCCTTGGCTGCATTGGTATTTTCTCCTAAAACAATCCCTTTGTATGGAGGAAATGTGGTAGGAGTCTCAATTTGTGACTCGTCTAATGCAGTCCATCCATGTTTATTGACTGTAATACTGGAGGAAGCACCAGTATTTTAAGCAGAGAATACATTGGGCAGAAAGAAGCACAAGTTTTGGTTATTGTTACTGAATGGGAACAGGAACACAAGAGGGAAACAATGAGGATCATACCAGACGAATTAGAATGGGAAACATATAAAAAAGACTGGAGACCCACATGGCAACTCAGAAATACAAAGGTTTTGGATGCTAATCTACAGCCCCATACGGATCTTCAATTGTATGTGCCTGAAAGAAAAGTTTACATGAGAATGGTGGAAGGATTACGGGATCAATAAAACTGCTATGGACCCAGTAGAACATGAGAAATATTGCAAGAATATGGGCAAGCCTTGTATCATGGATTGCAATACGGCATGCAATCATCTAGTATATCATACTGTCAAGCAGATGACCGACACTGAGTGGACAACATACAAAGATGCTCCTTACAATAATTCCCTTGAAGAATATATGCGAGAGCACATGGAGTGGCTGGTCCTCACCAAAGTTCAACATCAAACCGTTCTAGGAAGGCCCATCATTTTCCGGAGAATCTACACCAAAGATTGGGATATCATGCCACACAAACTAGATAGATTCCCAGGACTCACAATATTTTAATACGTACCAGTCACAAGGGCTGAATTGTGGCTAGTTTTCCGTGGATTTTTCTGTTTAAAAATATCCACAGTGTAATATAATCTTTTCTCGTGGGCTTTAGTACAAAAGCATCCACTATGTTTTAGTCATTTCTGAATAACTTTTAGTACAAAGGATCTACTTTACAGGCTATATCGGACGCGTTACCCGAAAGCAATTATTCGATCCATATGATGGATCCGAATTTTGTGCAGACGTCGCTCCGGTAAAACTGAAAAGAAATGATTCCTTTGCTTTAAGTCTTTTCTCTGTTCGGACCCAGGACGATGTTTTTCCCCCCTTCTCTCCTATATAAAGAAGGGTAAGGCTCATTCTTGGGGCATCGGAGTTTGGTGAGTTGAGAGTCTTGTGTGTTTTTGAGTCGAGTATTTTCCTGCTCTGCATCTGCGGACCTACACGTGTGATCTGCTTGCACCACGAAATTACTCAAGTTCATAGGTGGTTTGGAAGCCTGCGCACTAGTATGCTCAGTACTAGTGAGAACCTAAAGTGGCTGAACCGGTAGAGAAGTCAGTTAGTCAGTCAGTCGTTTTTGCTATATAAAAACTTCTGAGGCAGAGTCTGTCTGTCGCCAGGAAGCCTCTGGTATTACTTGATCTTTATGATTAGTATATAGTCCAGTAAACGCGACAACAGTCCATCTCTGTAAAGAGTTTTTCTCTCTGTAATCTATTTGAGTATCTGAAAAATAATATGAGTACACCATATTTCTGCCATTCTGAGTATCTCTGTTCTTTCTAAAATCTGTTGTGAGGATGTCATTCTGTTGAGTCTTCATCTAAAGTTCGCAGGAAGTTCACCAAAGAATCGAAGGGACACCAAGACCGTGGAAGCCGTGGAAGGCATTGAAGAAAGTCGCTAGAGTGTGAAAATTCTGAGTAGGTTCACCACTGGTTCACCAAGAGTTGGCCATCAACACTAATGACACAGCAAGTCGCAAGCTCGTGACAGGAGCCCCTGCGTGAAATACTGGAATCAAATTGCATATTATTTAAACAGCTATTCACACTATTTAATGAAATTTGTACAATATCTATCTGCTTCTTTACATCATTGGCCTTTGTTACATTCATCTCCAACCCTTTGAGAGCTGTATTGGTCTAGTTCAATTGTTCACTAGCCTTTTGGATTCTTCCATCAATTCCTAAGGCATTATCATCTTTTTTGACCAATGGGATGGCCTTGGCTGCATTGGTATTTTCTCCTAAAACAATCCCTTTGTATGGAGGAAATGTGGTAGGAGTCTCAATTTGTGACCCGTCTAATGCAGTCCATCCATGTTTATTGACTGTAATATTGGAGGAAGCACCAGTAAAAACATTTATGGCTGGAATGTTTTTCATATTAAAGATATTAATATCTGCACCTGAGTCTAATAATGCGGTCATTTGAAAAAAATTTCCTTGAATACAGATATTTACCTTAACATGCTGTTGCTGATAGGTAATAGTAAATAATCTCATGTAATAATCTGGTGTAAAGTATTGAATAAACAATTTTCATGGGTTTTATTTTTTAATTTACAAAAAAATAATTTAAAAAATATAAATTTGAAAAAAATATGTAAAAATCACATGTGTACAATTTGAATCTATACTCTAATGACATAACATGTGTACATTATATAAAAAATTACCATCATTCAATATTAAATAAATAATTATTAACTTGTTATCACTCACTTCAATGTCCATTATATATATAACCATTATCTATGAAAAAAATGTTTAATTATATTAAAAAATAATAAAAAAAGTTAAACAAATATTCATATAATTATATATAACCTTTATCTTTAGTCTTCTTAATAAAGGTCTCAATTTTTCCCTTGCCCTGAATAAGATTCCTATTGATGACATTATATGTAGCATTGAGTATGGTATTAAAGGCCTTCCAGATAATGTTAAGGAAGTTGTCAAGCAAGATTGTGTTGTTGTTCTTAGGAAGGCTAAACCTCCTAAGAAAAACCTTAGCAAGGTTGAGTTGCTTGTCCTTAAGTCCCTAAGGGATGACCCTGACATTGTGGTCCTTAGAGCAAACAAAGGCGAAGCTGTTGTCATTCTTGATAGGTCTGATTATGTCCACAAAATGTTAGACCATCTATCTAATAGTGGGAGTTATATCAAACTTAAGAAGAATCCCCTTAAGTCTGTCTCTAAGGATGTAGCAGCCGCTATTATGTCAGATCCGTCTCTTAATCCTCTTTCCTGTAAGCTCATTGAGAGCAATCCCCTCACCCTTAGGATCTATGGCCTCCCGAAGATTCATAAATCCGGGGCACCCCTAAGACCTATTGTTAACACAATAGGTGATCCCACCTATCTTCTTGCTAAATTCTTAGCTCAGAAGCTTAAACCTCTTGTTGGGCGCATTGATTCTTTCGTTAAAGACTTTGCCTCCTTTATTCAAGAGTGGAGAGATATCAAATTGGAACCGAGTGATTTGCTGGTTAGTTTTCATGTTGTCTCCTTGTACACCAAAATCCCCATCCAAGAAGCCATTGATATCATTAATCGCATCACTGGCAAAGACACTACCAAGTTAGTTAGCCTCTGCCTCACCTCAACCTTCTTCAGTTTCCAAGGTGAGTTCTATGAACAAACCTGCGGTGTTGCGATGGGCTCCCATCTTTCCCCTATTGTCGCCAACCTGTTTATGGAAGATTTTGAGACCAAGGCCTTAACCACTGCTCAATTTCACCCTAAAAAATGGAAGAGGTTTATTGATGATACCTGTGTCATCTGGCCTCATGGTAGGGAGAAACTCAACCTATTTCTTAATCACCTTAACGCTCAATCTGGCTCCATCAAGTTCACAATGGAAGTGGAGATGGATGGTCGCCTTCCCTTTCTCGACATTCTCCTTTCAAGGATGAGTGACGGTTCCATTTGTCACCAAATCTATCAAAAAAAGACTCACATGGAACATAATCTTCATGCCAGTTCTCATCATTTCCCGGCTCAGAAATTTGAGGTTCTTAGCACTCTGGTTACCCGTGCTCTAAGAATCTCTGATGATAGCCACCTTGAAGAGGAGAAATCCCATCTCCTTGAAGTGTTTAGAAATAATGGGTATAGCAGATCTCAAAGCCTGCAAAGATCCTAAAGTTAAACCTGCTTGTGATGATCCTATCTCTAAGGTTCATCTCTCGTATATCCAAGGAACCACAAATAGGATCGCCCATATCCTCAAGAATATTAATGTCGCTTCGTCGTTCAAACCTCTCAATACAATTAAGAATTCTCTTAGATCTGTTAAAGACCCTATTGATCCTAAGGGTTCGAAAGGGGTCTACCTTGTTCCTTGCTCCCGTGGGATCCCCTACAAAGGAGAAATAGGTAGATCTATTAAGCAGAGGATCAATGAGCATGCTGCAGACATTAGAAACAATCGCTCTCGCTCATCAACCTTAGTCGAGCATGCAGAAAAGTCAAAGCACCATGTCTGCATTGAAGAATCCAAAGTCATCGCTAAGGTCGACCACTTCCACCATAGGAAGCTTAGAGAGGCGATTGAGATAGAAAGGCATGCCAAAAATCTTAATAGGGATGATGGTTGGAAATTGAGTAAGAGCTGGATTCCAGCTCTCTCATCGTAAGTCATCATTCCGTTCTTTTCCCCTCTCCTCCTCTTTCTCTTTCTGACTTTTTTTCTTTTGTTTTCTGCCTTGATCTTCTTCTTTTTTATTGTTATTACTATTATTATTATTATTTTTGTTCATTGCTTTTACTTCTTTTTTTTTTTTTTTTTTTTTTACTATTTTTATTTTTTTATATATATATATATATATATATATATATATATATATAGATATATATAGATATTGCTTAACACTATAAAATTTCTGGTAGTATTTTTCTTATTATCCTTTAATTTGAATAATATAAACTTAAGTTTAATAATTATTTGATTACACTGGGATAAAATTTCTAGATTCCTAACAACTAGTTTTCTAATTAGTCAACCTCTAACAAATAAAATGATATAATTCATTAATAAATAACTTCTTTACATTACTTAAAATTCAATATTTTATTTTTAATTATTCCTTAACAAGGATTTTTAACTAAACATAGAATATTTTAATGAAATAAATCCTTACCACTAACTCCCTAATAATTAATTTCTTTACCTATTAAAAAATTTAGCAACACCTAGTTTTTAATGGCTATTCCTGGGCAATGTTGAATCCTTACTATTTATTTCTTATGATCGATGGATTTTTCACCTAGTCCTGAGGATGAACCACATTTGTTGATTCGAAATGTAACCAAATCCTATCAATGTGATTAATCCGAAAGACTTTCTTCTAAATTTTATTATTGTTTAGAGTACATACAACACATCATGACATTAAAATATTTTATTAAACTAGGTGACAGGAAGTTAGCTATACAACCTTATTTTTAAAGTCAATTTACTCCTTTTTAAACTAAAAATTATATGCTTTAAACTTTATATTAATTTACTCCATTTTTAAACTGAAATTATATGTTTTAAGCATTATATATTTATAACGTGATGTCACGGGAGCAATAATTACATTTGAAAATTGAATTCTTTAGTGACATTTTGGAATCATGTTACATCTCGTTGTTTATGAATACGCGACATATAAAGATAAAATATTTTCAAATTAAATAAAGTTTATCTTAAATATTACAACTTTGCTTTCCAATCCCCTTCGCTATTATATATTATATATGTGCTTTATTCATTTGTATTTTAGAAAAGAGGTTGATATCTTTTTGTTTGTTTTTTTTTCTTTCATTTGGTTTATTTTTTTCGGTCTTTTTAATGGAGAATTATGATCATTTTCCATTAAAATATTATGAATTTTAAGAAATTTAATGAAATTTGAGCTCAAAATTTTTATGAATTTTTATATAAAGTGTGTATCTATTAATTAAGTTAATTTTAGAATTATTATGTGTATATGTGTTTTTTGATTTTTGAGAATTAATCGATGAGTTATTTACTTAAAGTATGTCATATTTACCTAAAGTATGTTGTTGACATAGAGACCATGAGTTACACGTGTTAGAAATACTTAAAAGTGGTGAATTTGTATTTCGTGTCTTTTAATTAATTTTATACTTACAGAGCATTACTTATCATTAGCATTAAATCAAATCACAAAATCAACGTCACATCACATGAATAGTACATAAGAAATTTTACGTGGAAACCTAATGCGGGAAAAAACCACTGAATGGTTTCTAAAATTTATAAAGAGTACAATAATTTATTAGCACCAACTCCATAGTATGTTAATCAATGTCACATCACATGAATGGTATATAAGAAATTTTACATGGAAACCTAATGCGGGAAAAAACCACTGAATGGTTAGTATGTTGGAGTCATGATTGTCATTACACCAAAACCCACATGTTTTAGTAAGCGGACGCATCGCTAGAGACAAATCCACGAGAGGTAGTTAGACACATGTCATGAAACACACCAGGAATGTTGGTTTATCCAATGTCCAACAACCACCCCCCCCCCCCCCCCCCCAAAGCACGAGTCAGGTGTGATTTGAACTCGAGACCTTTGGCTCTGATACCAATTGTTGGGAAAAATACTGGGGGGCTGACGACGGTGAATCAGTATTTTTAATTCACTTTAAAACTTTTCATTTCATATTATGATTTATGTACGTTATTGTCATTCATGAAACCCGCGTATGTACATGACTGTGGTAAATGCAAACCATGTATATCCAGTTAACTAACTTTTCATATATTTCATGATTTGTTCATATTTAACCAGTGTATCATTACTTCATTATTCATTCATTAAGCATAAACCATGAGCAGTAAAGAACATATAGATCATTAACACACAAGAAACATATCAACACACATGAACACTGGGATTTTAGGTGGAAACCCAATGTGGGAGAAAACCACTATTGTTGTCATCTCATTAGGGGAATTTTGAGGTCTAAAATGGGCCTCCTAAGAAAAATGTACAACCAAAATAAACTTTATAAGAACCAATAGGATTCAAGATGGTGATGTCAACCATGGGGGATGATTCACCATTTTTGGAGTAAAAAAGTAAAAGGATTAAAAAATAATAAAATAATAAAACTATTTTTTCAACTCGTATTTTCAACTTATTGCCCTAAGGTTTTGCTCAAATTTCGAATGGGATTACTCATTGGATGTAAAATTTAATTCCTCATCCAAGGAGTACCCATGCTGCATACTTTTGATGGACCTTGCTACACGAAAAATGAAAAATAAATGAAAAAATGTTATTGCAATCACGTTTTCATGTATTTCTCATTTTTCATGAAGTAGGGTCCATCAAAAGTATGCAACATGGGTACTCCTTGGATGCGAAATCAAACTTTTCATCCAATGAGTGTTTCCGCTCAAAATTTGAGCAAACTCATAAGGAGATAAGTTGAAAAAATATTTTTTTCTTTTTTCCCTATAAATTTTTTATGATGTGATCTAATATTATTTTATTATTTTATAATCTCCTTAGGAGACCCATTTTAGACCTCAAAACTCCCTTAATGATGTCTTCTTCTTTTATTATTAAGAAAACTTCATTACATATTGTATTGGTGCAGACTCTTACTAGCACGCAAGAACCCACCTACAGGAGGCTACAACCTCCACTTGTTCTACAGCACCCACCGGAAGGGAGCTCCAACCCCCTAAACTCGTTTACTGAATCCTATCGGAAGGGAGCACCTACCCCTGCATAAATTTACTAGCTACCACTGGAAGGAAGTTATGACTCCGTCACTGAAGTCTCCAACCTTTAGCACCTCTTGTGGACCACATTTCATAATATTTCAGATTGGAACCACCTGACTCAAAACATCAAAACTTGTAGGCCACCTTTCATCATATTTTCACACTGGATCCACACCCGTCATTAAGCTCAATACAAAACGGAATATTGAATATGTAAAGAAATCACTAAACCAACTAAATCACTATAACATCAACCACTAAATTGAATCTCAATGAACCATTCATCAATATATCAAACCATATATTGTTAATCATCATAAAAACATAGTTTTGTTCCTATAAACCTTGATCTGACATACATTAGAATGTATACACTACAGTTCTAACGCACACCTGTGTATATACATGCTTCCTTTGTATCACACCTGCTAACAAATCCCAAATCACTAACTACTACATCATGAATAACTGTGACACTGAATTTAACCACTAAACCATACATAGATCATTGAACCAATCATAGATCACGGAACCAATCACATATCACCATATTATAGCATCATTACCAATCAATATTCCATTCCACATTTAACCCAATCAACATTGTTAGACATAGATCATCAATCCAGAGACATCATTGACATACAACAACAAACAAATCATACATCAAATTTAATTATCAAACAATATTGTAAACCCTAGTACATATACCTGACTTCCACAAGACTGATCAACATATGTACATGCTTACCATACACAACAACCGTGTATAGATCTCAACATACTACAAACTTTATCTTAGAATATATATGTGACCCTACAGAGATGGATCTGTGTATGTACGTGATTATTCCCAAACACATCTGAGTACATATCTTGATAACTTTAGTTGCAAAAAAAAATTTCACTCTCTGCAACCTTTACTGTCAATACTACAAACTTCTGAATAATACATTTAGATCACAAGATTACTATCATCATAATTTCATCCATGTTATCTACTTAAGCATTTGCAACAAGTAAATCAATCAAGCATATATGTCAATATATCTTCAGATCTTTCATATCTGAGTCTTCTCCATGCTCTCTGGTGCACACTTATTTCAGATTAGATCTCACGTGTATAACTCATTACTTGCACACTTAAAACCTTAATATCCATCTCCTTATACAAATTTAGCCTTAGTCAATACCTTAGGCAAATCCCTTGGTAATTTCGTTAGTTTTCTTTGACAGGATCAAATAATCATTGTCGCTCACATTACTATGGGCCAATACCATGGTAAAGACCCCTATTATCTAGATTATCATTGTTCGGGTTTTGTACACGACTTTTATTAACAAGACCTGCATATTTACAAAACCTTGTTTCTTAGGACCCGTGTATACTTTCTCAAACTTTACCTGTACCATCCATATATCTCTGAAATGACATTCCATTGTCCATATCACTTGTAACATCTGTACCAGTCTTCTTGAGTTCCATGTTGACATCTTTATTAAGTAGGTTTCCATGAATGACAACACATTAGTCGTAATGCCAAAAGTCTCCCTCCTTGGACTTGATGGCAATCACTTTGGTGTTTGGTCATTGCCTGTATGCACTTGCAAATACCATGACTTCTCACCAAGCTACTCTCTAAGCATTATTTTCCAAACACCGAGCTTCTCTCTCCCTTTGACATCAAGGGAAAAGGGTCGAAAAATGTTGAATGAAAGCTTCTCTCCCCCTTTGTAGAGAGGATTGTTGTAGGTAAGATTTGTTGAATATGAAATTTCATATTGACCATGCTTCCCCTGAGCATATGTTGAACCTTATGAAGATGTTCAAAAACATACAAGACTTTATGACTCAAACAAATGTGACCTTTCCTATGACCAATGGCTTTATGCTCCTGTGATTACATCAATTATCCAACGTAGGGGTTTCTACATATTGGATCAAGAATCTTTCATCAATGTCCCATCATAATGGGATTACATACATGTCATTACTTGACCATAATCGCCCATATATAACTGAGTATTACAATGATTTACAACATGAGTATTTTCATGACCTTTACATCAAGAGACATATATGACATTTATAGCCAAAAAGAGACCTTAACAATGATGTAGCAACATCATGATAGTCATCAACAACCACCATACACCATATAGGAAGTTGCAACACGAACATATGATTGCAACAACATAGAATTAACATGAACATCCTCATCATCAAGATGCTATGTGATATAAGGAAATGTAGCATCAATCTTTTCAGAATTATCACCCTGTGACAAAAAATGAAATGCTTCTAAGCATCAACAAGAAACTGTAGTAGAAGCATAAGATAGTGCAATAAAGTTTTGTCAACAACTCATCCCCTTGATCTTATGTCATCAAGGTCAACATGCTCTCTCCTCATATAGGAAGAGTTACAATCAATGAGCATCAAAGACATTTTAATCTCTTGTAGCATATTATTTCCATGCATCAACAACATATGTGAAAACCAAAGACACCTCCAGCATTACAAGCCATAGAACCAATCAACAAATATCACCTCTTCAATATATATATATATATATATATACCAACAGCTTAAGCAATATATAGGCATCATCCATATCTTCACCACATGCAACCCATGCATCAATGATGATATAATGAAAACAACATATCAATGTCAACAAATCGTGAGTGAATTATAAATTCATCATTATCAACTTATACCAACAACGACCATATCACATCATCAAGTGTATCAAGTAAGACTAATAATTTCACTAAGTGCACCTTAAGTAACATATAAATATCCTCCTTATGTAATCCATATAGAATTGATTGGAAGCATCATCAAGATATTTAAATCAAGCAGCATATATCTTCTCATCAATGCCAACAAGCAGTGAGTAAACCATGAATTCATCACAAACACCATCATTTAGCAAGAAATGCTCAAGAAACCCTAATGCCAACAATGTATTATTAGAAGCATAACATATACTCCTCCTGAACATGTGCCAACTACTCACCATCAATTATGATCACGTTATGTCCATCATATCACCCAACAAATGTATCAAAGAACTATATCAACACCAACAACAACAATATATGAATAAATCAATATTTCTAAACATTATAAGAGAATCACCAACAAACTGTAACAAAATAATGCGAGAACCATAGATTCCAATAATGAATTTATGGAAGCATATGAGTAGCTCCCGCTGAATCTGTGTCAATTATTCATTGTTAATGTTGATCATATCCATCTCAATAAACACCAAATCCATCAAAGAACCACAACAACAATAACATTAATCATCAAGAAACTGTAACCAATCAATGTCAAAACTAGAAAGCCAATAATAACTGATGGAATCATATAAGAGGCTCCTCCTAAATCTGTGTCACTTTTTCTTCATCTCATAGAAACATACGTGATTGTCTAGATCAAAGAATGTGTATATACACAACTGTCTTTCATAATATCCACGTACAAAATATAAAATGTTGATTTTTCATAACTACAACTCCCTTTAAACGTGACATGTTTGTTCTTGTTCACTGCTACTTCATCAGATACACTGTCAGTAATACAAATATCACTAAAATACCAAAACATCATAGGGAATCTAGATACACATGCATAGCCCCTTGAGATAATACATCACTAATAATATGGACATGATAATATCACATGCTCTTCATGACGTTATGTACCTCTAATTCACTTATGTAGTTATTGTTTAAACAATATAGGTTGCAGAGGGGACCATATTCTTTTACTCTGAATCTGAAGAAGAGGAAATATGCCTCTTATTTCTACATGAGTTCTTCTTTGCTAGCATATATAATTTGTCTGTATTTATATATCCTTTTGCTATAACTTTTCCAGTTTCTTCTTCTATAACTTTGCATTTAGTTGATGTGAATACAATTATACGTCCTTTGTCACCCATTTGAGATACACTTAGAATATTCTTATTTAGCCCTTGAACTAATAATGCATTAGTTGCTTTCACATGCCCATCAAGTTTGATTCTACCTTTTCTCGAAACTTTTGCTGCAGAATTGTTTCCAAGAATAACCTTACTATATTTGTCTTTCTTGAGAGACTCAAACTTAATCTTATCTCCAGGCATGTGATGAGAGCATCTATTGTCTATGTACCATTCATCTTCATCTTCAAATGAACAAAGAGCAAGGCCACACCTTATCCGTTCTTTTTATTTCTGCTTAATATTATGAGAAGTGTTGTTGGATCCATGTTTCTCGGGTCTTTTGGTAACAATATTCTTGTCTGGTTGCTTGCCTTGGAGGAAACCATCTTGTTGTCGATGTGGATTCATTGACTTGCTCCTGCATTCTTTTTCTACATGCTCAAACTTGTTACAAGTATAACATATCATATGACTAGAAAAGCGAGCGGAAAATCATAATATTTTTGTCTCAAATTCCTTCTATTGCAATCAATAAATTTGTGACCAAATATGTTGCAAGAAAAAAAAAATATCCCTTAAAGAAACCTGAGTACCTGGGAGTTGATGATCTTGCTGTGAAGTGGCTATTTGCTTGAGATCGAAACAATCTACTTCCGCAATTGGCTGCAATGTGTCCATAGATATGACATATAAAACATTCAACATCATTGATCAGAGGAGATAATTTATTAATATTTCTATTATTGGGAGCAAATGATTTCCTTTGAAAATTCATTTTCCTTGGATGTTGATTTGATTGACTTCCTATCTCTTTATCAAGAATTTCAGACTTTGCATTGTTATCCTTCAAGTTCATTGCACGAGCTTGTGAGCTAGATCCTCCTCTTACAATTCCATGAAAGTCAAGGGCATATATAATGGCGGGAGACCTTTGACTACTAAGAATGTTATCCAAAATATCAGTACTATCTTGAAATATCAATTAATTATCCTTTTCTGCTAGCTTACATTCTAGAATACTTACCTTAATCTATTTTTCACCTCTAGTCTCTTCCAATTGAGTTCTCAACTCAATGATCTCCTTAAGCCCATTTTCTTGTTCTTCAAATACTTGAAGAATCTCCTCATATTGTTTGTTTGACTTTTCAAGATCAGACTAATTTCTACTTCAAGTCCTTCATAGTAATTGGTTCTTTATTTAAGCTCCTTGGTTATTGTATCTTCTACATTCACTTTATTTCTTAATGACGTTACTTCATCGTGTAGTCTTTGACATTGATCTTCCTTTTCCTTATGTTGCTTCCTCATTCCTTCTTCAATTTTGCTTCCTTCTTCCAACCGATTCTTTAACTTGATAATCTCTTCTTTGTAGGTATAGTCCCTTTCATCAAATAGTTATAGTATCTTTTGATAATATCTATTCTCATATGTGAGCCTTTTAATTTATACTTCTAGGGCCATCATTTTTTAATATGATTTTTCTACATAATGACTATCTTCACTTTTACCCAAGAGGGAAATATCAATTGATTCATTATCATCATCACTACTTAATATGGAAAATGTGCAATCATTTGTACAATGGTTATTACACCCATAATTAAGCCAAGGATCAATACCTGGTAATTTCACATCACTATCTTCATTATCTTCCTCATTCTTAATCAACAGAAAGTGGGGTGTTCCTGTAGCTGAATATTTGTTGACATATATAATAGTGACTAAATATGATATATCATTCTCACTACCACAATTTTCTTGAACTGACTTCTTCCTTTGAGTTTCCTTCTTCTTTGCTTCTTTCCCATTGTCCCTGATCCATTCTCAAGCAGTCAAGCTTCTACTAGAGCGACCTACTCTAATACCAATTGTTTGAGCCATGATTGCAATTACACCAAAACCCATAGGTGTTAGTAAATGGATGCATCACCAGAGTTAATGGATCCATGAGAAGCAGTTAAAGACATTTCACAAAACACACAGGGAGCAGTAGTTTATCCAATGTCCAACAATCTCCTCCCCAGAGCGAGCTGGGAGTGATTTGAACTCGAGACCTTTGGCTCTGATACCAATTGTTGGGGAAAAAACTGAGACTGGGGGGGGTGAATCAGTATTTTAATTCACTTTAAAACTTTTAATTTCATAATTTGATTCGTGTATGCTACTATCATTCATGAAAATCGTGTATGTATGTGATTGTGGTAAATGGAAACCATGTATATCCATTAATTAAATTTTCATATATTTCATCATATGTTCATCTTTAACCAGAGCATCATTACTTCATTATTTATTCATTAAGTTGAAACCATGAGCAGTAAAGAATAGATATATCATAAACACACAACAAACATATCAATACACATGAACAATAATATTTTATGTGGAAACCCAATGTGGGAGAAAACCACCGTTGTCGTCATCTTTGTCTTCTTCTTTTATTATTAAGAAAACTTCATTACATCTTGTACTAGCACATACTCTTACCAGCATGTAGGAACCCACCTACAGGAGGATAAAACCTCCACTCATTCTCCAACACCCACTGGAAGGGAGATCCAACCCCCTTATCTCGTTTACTGGGTCCTACCAGAAAGGAGCACCCACCCCCTACACAAATTTACCAGCTACCACTGGAAGGAAGCTCCAATTCCCTCATTGAAGGATCCAATCCTCAACACCTCTTGTGGATCATGTTTCATAATATTTCAGACTAGATCCACCTAACTCAAAACATCAAAACCTGTAGGCCACCTTTCATAATATTTTCACACTAGACCCACACCCATCATTAAGCTCAATACAAAACTAAATATTGAATCTGTAAAGCAATCACTAAACCAATTAAATCACCGTAACATCAATCATTGAATTGAATCTAAATCTTCCATTGCAACTAGATCAAACCAATCCATATCAAATATAAACCATCAGATCATGCCAATGCACAACCATTCGTCAATATACCAAACCATATACCGTTAATCATCACAAAAACATAGTGTTGTTCCTACAAACCCTGACTCGACATACATTAGAATGTATACACTACTATATACCCATCAATAAACTTACCGTCTTTGTTTTTATTGAGTGACTCAAATTTGTTCTTATCTACAGTTGTGTGATGAGAGCATCCTCTGTGTATGTACCATTCATATTAATCTTCAAATGAACAAAGAGCAAGGCCACACCTTATCCATTCTTTTTCTTTCTACTTATTATGATAAGCGCTCAAGGATCCATCTTTCTCAGGTCTTATGGTAACAATATTTTTGTTTGGTTTCTTTCCTTGGAGGAAACCAAATTGTTGTCTATGTGGATTTATTGACTTGTTCCTGCATTTTTTTGATACATTCCCAAACTTGTTGCAAGTATAACATCTTATATGACCAGAAAAGGGAGCAGAGAAATCATGGTATTTCTGTCTCATATTCCTTCTATTGCAATCAATAAATTTGTGACCAAATATGTTACAAGAAAAGCAATATCCCTTAAAGAAACTTGAGTACCTGGGAGCTAATGATCTTCTTGTGAAGGGAAATTTGCTTGAGATCTAAGCAACCTGCTTCTGCAATTGGCTACAATATGTCCATAGTTATGACATATAAAACATTCAACACCTATGATCAGAGGGGAAAATTGATTAATATTTTTATTATTGGGAGCAAATGATTTCCTTTGAAAACCAGTTTCCTTGGATGTTGATCTAGTTGACTTCTTATCTCTTTATCAAGAATTTCAGACTTTGCATTGTTATCCTTTAAGTTCCTTGCACAAGCTTGTGAGCTATATTCTCCTCTTACAGTTTCATGAAATCCAAGACCAAATTTAATGGTAGGAGACCTTTGACTACTAAGAATGTCATCCAAAATATTAGTACTATATTGAAATCTCAATTTCTTATCCTTTTTTGCTAGATTACCTTCTATAATACTTACCTCAACCTCATTACAACCTCTAGTCTTTTCAAATTTAGTTATAAACTCAATGATCTCCTTCTTATGCCCATTTTCTTTTTCTTCAAATACTTGAAGATTCTCTTCATATCATTTGTTTTAATTTTCAATATTTGATTTGAGAGAGATGATTTCTACTTCAAGTCCTTCACAATAACGGGTTCTTTCTTTAAGCTCCTCAGTTGTTGTATCCTCTTCATCCACTTTATTTCTTAATGACGCTACTTCATCCCGCAGTCTTTGACATCAATCTTCCTTTTCCTTATACCAGTTCCTCATTCCTTCTTCAATTTTGCTTCCTTCTTCCAACTGATTCTTTAACTTGATAATATCTTCTTTGTATGTATAGTACCTTTCATCAAATAGTTATAGTATCTTTTTATGATCTCTATTCTCATTTATGAGCCTTTTAATTTCTACTTCGAGGGCCATCATTTTTTAATCTGATTTTTCTGCATAATGACAATGTTCGCTTTTACCCAAGAGGGAAATATGAATTGATTCATTATCATCGTCACTACATAAGATGGAAAATGTGGAATCATTTGTACAATAGTTATTACGCCCACAAATAAGACAACAATCAATACCTAGTAATTGCTCATCATTATCTTCCTCACTCTTAATTAATAGAAAGTGGGGTGTTCCAGTAGTTGAATATTTTTTGACATCTATAATAGTAACTGAATCTAATATATCGGTCTCATTGCGAAAATTTTATTAAATTGACTTCTACCTTTGAGTTTCCTTCTTCTTTCCCATTATCCTTGATCTACTCTCAAGTAGTTAAGCTTTTGTGGGAGCAACATGTTTTGATAGCAATTGTTGGAATCACGATTTCCATTACACCAAAATTCCCAGGCGTAAATGGATGCATCACCAGAGTTAATGGATCCACAAGAGGAGGTTAAGAACATGTCACAAAACACGTGGGGAGCATTGTTTTATCCAATGTCCAACAATATCCCCCCTGGCATGAGCCAGGAGTGATTCGAATTCAAGACCTTTGGCTCAGATACCAATTGTTGGGAAAAATATTTAGCCGGGGGGGTGGTGTGGTGAATCAATATTTGAATTCACTTAAAAAAAATTCATTTCATATTTTGATTTATGTACGCTATTGTCATTCATGAAACTGAGTATGTACGCAACTGTGGTAAATGAAAACCGAGTATATATAGTTAACTAACTTTTCATAATTTCATCCTCTATTCATCTTTAACCAGTGCATCATTACTTCATTATTCATAAATTAAGTAGAAACCATGACCATTAAAGAACAGAAAGATCATCAACACACAAGAAACATATCAACACACATGAATGCCGGGATTTTAAGTGGAAATCCAATGTGGGATAAAATCATTGGTGTCATCATCTATGTCTTCTTCTTTTATCATTAAGAAAACTTCATTACATCTTGTACAGGCACAGACTCTAACCATCACGCAGGAACCCACCTACAGGAGGCTACAACCTCCACTCATTTTTCAACACCCATTTGAAGGGAGCTCCAAGCCGTTGATCTTGTTCACTGGCTCCTACTGGAAGGGAGCACCTATCCCCTGCACAAATTTACCAGCTACCACTGGAAGGAAGCTCCAACTCCCTCACTAAAGGCTCCAACCCTCAAAACCTCTTGTGGACCACATTTCATAATATTTCGTATTGGATCCACTTGACTCAAATCATAAAATATTGTAGGCCACCTTTCATCGTATTTTCTAACTAGACCCATACCCATTATTAAGATCAATACCAAACTGAATATTGAATCTGTAAAGTAATCACTAAACCAACTTAATCACTATAACATCACTTATTGAGCTGAATATCAATCAACCATTCCTACTAGATCAAACCAATCCATATCTGATATAAACCATTAGAACATACCAATGCACAACCATTCATCAATATACTAAACCAGTTAATCATCATAGAAACATGGTGTTGTTCCTGCAAAACCTTATCAGACATACATTAGAATGTATACACTATTGTTCTGAAGCACACCTACATATATATGCACTTCCTCTGTATCACACCTGCATACAGATCACAAATCATTGGCTACTGCATCATGAATTACTGCAACACTGAATTAACCATTGAACCATACATAGATAATTGAACCAATCACAGATCACTGAACCAATCACATATCACCATACTGTACCATCATTACCAATCAATATTCATTTCCACATTTAACCCAATAAACATTGTCTGACACAGATCATCAATATAGAGACAACAACGACAGACAATGACAAACAAACCAGACATCAAATGTCATTATCAAAGAGTGTTATAAACCTTAGTACATATATGTGACTTCCACAATACTGATCAACATATGTATGTGCTTATCATACATACATTAGAATGTATACGCTATTGTTCTGAAGCAAGCCTACATATATACACACTTCCTTTCTATCACACCTGCATACAGATCACAAATCACTGACTATTGCATCATGAATTATTGCAACACTGAATTAAACATTGAACCATACATAGATAATTAAACCAATCACAGATCACTGAACCAATCAAATATCACCATTGTGTAGCATCATTACCATTCAATATTCCATTCCACATTTAACCCAATCTACATTGTCTAACATAGATCATCAAGATAGAGACATCAATGACAAACAACAACAAACAAACCAGCCATCAAATGTCATTATTAAATAGTACTATAAACACTAGTACATATTAGTGAATTCCATAAGATTTATCAACGTATGTATGCGCTTACCAAGCACAACACAGGCATACAGATCTCAACATACTGCAAACTTTATCTCAGAATATATACGCGACCCTACAAAGATGGATCTGTGTATGTATACAGCTATTCCCAAACACACCTACTTATAGATCTTGAAAACTTTCGCTGCAAACACAATTTCACTCTTTGCAACCTCTACTGTTAATACTACAGACTTCTTAATAATACATTATGTAACAACCTTGGTTTAAAATCCATGTAAAAATATATAAGACTAGGGTCATAAGACACGTATTCCAAGTTGAGTGGTGGGAAAAACATCCTAGTGGGTGTTCATTCAGTTTATTATGGCTAAGTAAATTGAAAAAGGCTTTAGAAAGGCATGAGGTATTTATTGGAATTTTATTTATGAAAATAAAGGATTAAGAGAAAAGGAAGGTGAAAGGTCACAGGTTGCATGTGAGGAGAAAATTGGCGGAAAATAATGGAAATTGAAGAAAATAGAGGCTTCATTGATAAAAAGGCTTTTGAGGATCAGTTGGCAAGCTTTTGATAGGTTTTGGTGGAGCTCTCTTCTATTCTCTCTCTCTCTAATACTCTTGGACACTTAGATTTTTCTTGGAGCACTCTTGTAGGAGTGTGGCATACTTGGAGTTTCGGAGAAAGAAGGCAAAGGAAGAGTAGGAAAGCGCAAGAGGAAATTAGGGTCAACATCTACAACGATTTTTTCTTGCAGGTACCGAGTTGCATGTATATTTTCCTCACTAGTTTCGGCATGCATGGCATATGCATGTGGTTTCTTGGTTATGATCTATCATTGGCATGGAGGATTTCCTAGATTGGCAGTGGATTTTCCTAGCCTTGCCATTTCCTGGATAGCCATGGTGTTTTGGGTGTTACTTCTATTTTTTGGTTGGTTTTCTTGTTCCTTTTGTTGTGGGTTGAGTTATTAGTTCTTGGAGCCTTGGTTGGACAAATGCTCTAAAAGCCCTGTAATAGATTGGGTTGAGTTACTAGTCCT
Source organism: Pinus taeda (assembly GCA_000404065.3). Lineage (NCBI taxonomy): Eukaryota > Viridiplantae > Streptophyta > Pinopsida > Pinales > Pinaceae > Pinus > Pinus taeda. Next base: position 108,506 of record APFE030426325.1, on the reverse strand, counting down.
AGAACCCTTGGTTGGACAAACACTCTGGAAGCCCTTGGCGAGTTGAGTTACTGGTCCTGGAAGGCTTGGTTGGACAAACGCTCTGGAAGCCTAGTGATAGCTATGGGTTGAGTTACTAGTCCTGGAAGCCTTGGTTGTCAAACACTCTAGAAGCCCGTCGACAGTTATGGGTTGAGTTACTAGTCCTGGAAACCAGGTTGGAACAAACACTCTAGATCCCTAGACATCTTGAGTAGAGACCAATCTAGTGATGGTTAGTGATTTCCAACCATGAGGTGGAATCACTGGTTGAGGGTTGAGGTGGTTTTGCCTTTGGAAGCCCTCAATGGTTTTGATTGATGTGTTTAATGAGATCCACATTCATGCTTGGAACATGGCATAGGGGTGATTGAATGAAAGAAAGATTTGGTTCAGCCTAGTCCACGGTCGAGTGGTTCGTGAAAGTCCCATACTTGGTCGACCTATGCAATCATCAATAAGAGCTCTCTTTCTCCTTGGCATTTTATGGGTAAATCACTGAATTTACAGTGAATATATGGCTTTATAGATGGTAATGTAGCTATTGTGATGAGGCATCAATTATTCTTAGAGATTCTCAAATAAGTATGAGACCCATATGCTCAGATTTTTTGTTTAAACCCGTAGATTTCATATTTGTGACATGTTTGATGAAATGCATGGCATGGCTAGTAGGGGTCCAATCTAGTCCTTGTTGATGTTTTTCAAATGTATCTTTGTTCCACTATGAAAATTCATTTCTGAAGGTGTCATTGAGTTATGGGCAGTAATTTGGGCTCTGGGCCTAAAAAGTGGCACAAATACTATAGTCACAGGCACAACACTGGGGAAAAAAGTTGTTGGACGCCCCCTTGCCCTTGCTATAGGAGCATTTGGAGCCTCCTAGACACAACCTTGTCCATATGAAGGGAGCATACAGGGGTTTGATGCATTAAAACTTCAGTTGGTCTTAGGGGCTGGTTCCCTGAGTGGTTGGGATGGCTCCTGGGAGTTATGTAGCTGATGTGGAAGGTTTGTGTGATGTGTTCCACCGGTTCCATTTCCTTAATTGACACATAGGGAGTCAAATCATATCACACTAACTTCTTGTCACATGTTTACCCCCGTTAGTTGGTTACTTGGGTAGATGTGGGAGGAGGGTATTACAGAGTGGTATCAAAGCATGGTTCACCCCTCAAACTGGATGGGCGGTGTGTTGGTCATGCATTCATGTCAGATGTATATGTGTTCCTTGTGCTTGTGGTCCATGTGCTTGTTGCGATTGCATGGTGTTTATCATGGTTGTAGTGATGTCGCCATGTGAAGGTTGATGATTTTGTTGTTGGGATGCCTTAGTCATAAGTCATGTTAGTTGTATATGCATTTGTTATGTATGCCAGTGTCCATATGTTATTATGCATGCATTGTCATGGTTATAGTTATGCATGTATAGTAGGTCAAACATGCATTGTGAGGTCATTGTATGCATTTTAATTCATCATGATGTTGTTGGTTGTTTTGATGCTGATGTGTTAGCTGAGATAGAGGAGGAGATGTAGATCTCCAAAGCGAGATTGTAACACTAAACTTCGGGGTAAGAGAAGACCATCATATAGTTTTGTATGGTGGGCATGTAGGTATGTGGTTTATGGTTGTTATAATAATTAGGGTCACTTATATACTTGTCATTTTATTGTTTTTATGGTTACATGTATGATAAATTCTAGTTGATTAGTGTAGTCATATGCACATGTGTCATATAGTCATGAATGATAGTAAATTGTTGTTGTATGCATTATGGTCATATGCATGATGGTTATGTTCATTGCATTGAAGATATTGATGTTACATGTATCATGCTAACCTGGATTGGTCTATGCAGATGATTATGGTTATGGTATTTAGGTATGAGTCACCTTATTTGTGATTGTGTGTTGTACTAATCTAGATTGACTATGCATATGTGATTGATATGCATGAATGACAATTGTTTATGAGCTTATGATGTGAACATGTTAGCTAGTTACTGTTATGGATATCATACCTTATTTATGCTTGAGTTGATATGTTGTGAAGTTATAGTGTGATAATCTAGATTGATTGTGCAGACAAGATAGCCTCCCCTGAGATACATTAAGGTGTGAGTTTTCTTATCTCGTCTATTTGGTATTTGAATGTTTGACTATGTCGTTTATTTGGTGTTTGAGTGTTTTGTGTATATTATGTCATCTATCTATTATATAAACTTTTGATTACTTAAATGATATGAGTATGCATCTATAAGATTTCTTGGCGAAATGATCTTGTTTTAAGATGGTTGTACTAATACATATGTGTTTAGACCACTGTTATGTACTTGAGTGTAAGTAGGTGATAGTTGTAGCATTATGTATTATGAATGATGAATGTGAGTTGATTGTTAAGTATGACATGGTTGTTAGACTTGGTAAAGGTTTATTTCAAATTCATATACATGATTTCTTTATCTTTGGAACGTGAGACTAACATGTGTGAGCAGTTGCAGGGAAACATGCTTGGTATTAGCTTGACAAGGTAATAGTCGATGTGTTTATATAACTAACAGTTGGGTGACATGACAGGAAAGGAATTGGGTGAAAATTCCTTTGGCTATGTTTGGAAACCGCAATTCCAAACGAATGAGTGCTTTGCATACAAGAAGTTTTCTTAACCTTGAATTTGTCTGACATTATGAGGATATGTGTTATATTCATAAATATGTATTTGATAGGTATACCAATTGGTTCTAGGTATGGCTAGATTTGTCAAAGGATTGGAGTCCCTTGAGAGATGGTGTGGATGTGTTCAGTTGCAAGCAACGTGCTTGGCACAACAATATAAGGTAATTGTTGTATTGTTATGTTTATTTATGCACTGATAGTTATGTGTTTATGGAAATATGATGAAGGGGATTTCATGGAAAAGAGACTATCATGAAATTCTAAAGAAGGCTCAGGTTGAGCTTTCCTTTGTAAGCACTGGGAACCATGGGATTTGAGTCATGGCGTCTATTAAGAGCCTTGTGATTTTGATTCTTGTGCTTTGTTTGCACTTGATTTGGAGCTTTGTTTATTTCTAGTGTATGGCCATACCAATTTGTTCGAGTTGTCGTATTGTTATTAGTTTTCATGGTTTTCTTCTTGTTTGTGTTTTTTCTTGCCTTTTATGTCTTGAGGGTCTTGTGAATTGGTTGGGAAAGAGGAAAGTTAATGGAGCTTAGGGAGAGATGAATGAAACCTAGCAAGCAATGTAAGACTTGAATAAAGCTCGGTGCATGAGTAAGGGATGTTGAAGGTAATAATATGATAATCGATTGGATTGGTTCAATCCATTTGTGTAAATGGACAATGGAAGTAGAATCATGAGAAAGGTAACAAGAAAGTTGAAGTAAATGGATCTGAGGCATCATATTCCTTGGTTATGTTGGGAACAATTGTTCTCAATGTTATGCATTGTTTACACAAATAAAGTTAGTTTGCTTAACCTTTACCTTATGCTATCCGATAATTATGTTATAATCATGATTATTCTGATATTTATATACGTATGTGTATGTATGTCGTTCTTTGATAGGATCATTATTTTTTATGCTAATGTTTATTTATATGTATTTATGTATCTATGTATCTATATCACTGTCTAACAAGGTTGTCATGGATCATTCTTGTGGAGGAATGATTGCTTACACAAGTGAGTGGCATGACGAGGTTCCTAGTCTTATGGGGAATCAAGTGGGGAGAGTAGTCATGACAAATATACGAGGTTAGTATCACGTGGATATTAGTTGATGTTGTATGCTTGTATTATTCTTATGTTTATGTTATGATAAGTAACTCTAAGGGATACATTAGCTAAATGAAAGCAGTGAGATCTGCGACATGCTAGGATAAGCATGGATGGAAGAGAGACACTAGAAGCAAGGTTACCTGGTAGAGATAGTGTGGTTTTGGATGTGGAGTACTATTGTTGTGTTTATGTTGTATATTTAGTGATTGTACCTATGGTGATGTGTACATGTAATATATGTAGTATTGTGTACATATGAGGTTGTGTGTCTATTGTATGTATGGTGTTGTGTGTACATTGCATATGTAGTGTTGGAAATAGATGGTGTTATGTACATGTCGGATATGCAGTGTTGTGTACATATGGTACTGAGCACACGATGGATATGCGTTGTTGTGTGCATATGGCATTGTGCACATGTTGGATATGCAGTTTTATGTACATAGGATGTTATGTACATGTTATATATGCAACGCTACGTATATGTGGTGTTTTTTGCATGTTGTACATGTGGTTCTATGTACATATGGTGTTGTGTGCATTATTGTACAAGTGGCGTTGTGTGCATGTGGTGTCGTTTACATGTTGTACATGTGGTGTTGTGTACATGTCGTGCATATGGTGTTTTGTACATGTTGTGTCATGTACATGTGCATGTAGTGTTGTCTACATCTGGCATTATGCACATGTTTTACAGGTGGTATGATGTACGTGGCGTTATGTACACATTGTGTAGGTGGTGTTGTGTACATGTGATGTTGTGCACACATTGTGCAGGTGGTTCTTTGTACAAGTGCTACTGTGTACATGATGTACATATGGTACTGGTGTACATGTGGTATTGTGTGCATGTCGTATATGTTGTGTTGTAGGCATGTGGTACTATGTATGTGCATTGTGTAGTTGTGGTATTATGACATGTGTATTCGTTGTGTTTTACTTTGTGTACGTATGTATTGTATTATACATCGGGTGTAGGTGTATGTATTGTGTTGTCGTGTACACCAGATGTAGGAGTATGTATTGTGTTGTGTTGTACACTGGGTGTAGATGTATGTGTGGTATCTTAGGTGTAGCTGCATGTATTTCATGGTGTTCTATGTTGTGTGTGATTGTATGTGTGTGATGCATACTATGTGTATGTGCACATGGTTAAGGAGAAGGAACTGGGTGTTTTTCGGGTGTGGCAACCAATTCAGTGTGCGTATGAAATAAGGACAAAGGTAGAAGCCAAGGATTGATTCAGTATTTTATTTCAGTTTTATTATGCATGTGATTTATGATTATGGTCTATGATGATTACTTGTTTTTTATGATTCTAGTTTATGATGGTTACATGTGATTTATGATGTTTGTGTTTTGAGCTAACCTGATATGATATGTTTATACATGATGATTTGTTCAAAGATGCTAGTTTGACTTGTTATGACAGGAAGTGAACAGAATTGCAAGTGTACCTTGTTGAGGGGCCACCAATGAGGTATGATTTGAAGTTATTTCAATTTATTTTGAATCTAATGGAAACTATGTGCTTGGTACATGAAAGCATGAAATGCCCGATTGGGTGGTCGAAACTAATGGAAAGCATTAACAATGACAACAAAAGGAATTGGAATAGGAAGTAGTATGATGCTAAAGCATTCAGGAGCAAGGCCATTGTGGGACACTAGTACTCAATAGTGTCCATTGATTTCCATGAGAAATATATGACCGATATGATGGTTTTAAGGCAAGGATATGCCTTGGTTTTTGGACCTTCCAATGCGAGGAAACCTTTCCAAGGGATGGATTGTCGAGATGGGGATGCCAGCAGAACTTAGAAGGTGTGTGACTGCATGGAAGGGGGTGATTGGATATATAGAAGAGAAGGGAAGGCCAAGGATATATATTTTTTTGTCATTAGCATTTCCAGATGGAATCAAATGCACATTGGGAGTGTGCCCTGGAATAATGAATCGGTAACTATTCATTGAGAGGACAAGTGACATAGGATTATAACGTTGGGCATTGGATGTAACTTTGAATTTGCAGTGGATTCTGGACTTCCTAGGAAGGAGTTGAATACTGGTATTACATTGAGGGTGGAGGTGTAAGCCTATGGATTTCCTTATTGTTGATGTAGGCAGTGTATCCTTTTATTTGCTTGATGATAAAGTGCGCATATGTGTATATCATTGTAAATATTGTATCGAGATGGATTTATAAAGCTCCATAGATAGTATGGTTATTTGTTGGTTGAAGAAAATGAGTATTTGTGTATATGTGGTTATTATTGTAAATGTCATAATGAGTTGTGTTATAAAGCTCTAGTAAATGATATGTTTTTTATGTTTTATCATATGGTCATTGTAAATACTACAATGAGTTGTGTTATAAAGCTCCATGGGTGGTACGTTTTGTTTTCAACGGTCTTGCTGGTTATAGGTGTCATTGAACACCAAGGACAGTGTTCCCCCAAGGGGGAGGGTTCTGTAACAACCCTGGTTAAAAATCCATGTAAAAATATATAAGACTAGGGTCATGGGACACGTATTCCAAATTGAATGGTGGGAAAAACATCCCAATGGGTGTCCATTCGGTTTATTATGGCTAAGGCAATTGGCAAAGGCAAAGGAAAAGGATTTGGAAAGGCATGAGGCATTTATTGGAATTTTATTTATGAAAATAAAGGAAATTAGGAGCAAAGGAAGGTGAAAAGTCACAGGTTGTATGTGAGGAGGAAATTGAAGGAAAATAATGGAAATTGAAGAAAATAGAGGCCTCATTGATAAAAAGGCTTATGAGGATTAGTTGACAGGCTTTTGATAGGTTTTGGTGGAGCTCTCTTCTATTCTCTGTCTCTCATACTCTTGGACACTTAGAGTTTTCTTGGAGCACTCTTGGAGGAGTGTGGCATACTTGAATTTTTGGAGCAAGTAGGCAAAGGAAGAGCAAGAAAGTGAAAGAGGACATCAGAATCAACAACTACAACGAGTTTTTCTTGCAAGTGCCGAGTTGCATGTATGTTTTCCTCACTGGTTTTGAAATGCATGGCATATGCATGTGGTTTCTTGGTTATGGTCTATCATTGGCATGGAGGATTGTTTGGATTAATAGTGGATTTACCTAGCCTTTCCATTTACTAGATAGCCATGGTGTTGTGGGTTTTACTTCTATTTTCCATTTGGTTTTCTTCTTCCTTTGGTTGTGGGTTGAGTTATTAGTTCTTGGAGCCTTGGTTGGAAAAATGCTCTGGAAGCCCTGTAATAGCTTGGGTTGAGTTACTAGTCCTAGAATCCTTGGTTGGAAAAACGCTCTGGAAACCCTGTAACAACTTGGGTTGATTTACTAGTCCTGGAAGCCTTAGTTGGAAAAACTCTCTATAAGCTCAATGAAAACTATGGGTTGAGTTACTAGTCCTGGAAGTCAGGTTAGAACAAACGCTCTAGAGCCCTTGACAGCTAGGGTAGAGACCAATCTGGCGATGGTTAGTGATGTTCGACCGTGAGGTGGAATCACTGGTTGAGGGTCATGGTGGTTTTGCCTCTAGAAGCCTGGATGGTTTTGATTGACATGGTTTATGAGATCCCACATTCATGCTTGGAATATGGCACGGGGGTGACTGGTTGAAAGAAAGATTTGTTCAACCTAGTCTACATTCGGGTGATTCATGGAAGTCCCATACCTAGTCGACCTATGTAATCATCAATAAGATCTCTCTTTCTCCTTGGTATTTTATGGGTAAATACACTTGTTTATATGTGGTTTATATGGTTGTTATATCTCTAATATTTCCGTTGGTTATATGCTGGTTATGAATGAATTTTATGATAGTAAAAATGTATGGTTTTGATCATGTTTTGGTTAATCAATGAATGTACAATGAATATATGGATTTATAGATGGTAATGCAGTTATTGTGATGAGGAATCAATGCTTCTTAGTGATTCTAAAATAATTGTGAGACCCCTATGCTCAAATATGTTGTTTAAACCTGTAGATTGCATATTTGTGACATGTTTGATGAAATGTTTGTCATGGCTAGTAGGGGTTTGGTTTAGTCCTTGTTGATGTTTTGCAAATGTATCTTTTTTTCGCTGTGAAAATTCATCTATGAAGTTGTCATTGATTTCTTGGAAGTAATCTGATCTCTAGGCCCAAAAAGTGGCACAAATCTTGGAGTTGCAGGCACAACACTGGGGAAAAATCCCCCGGACACCCCCATTCCCTTATTGTGGGAGCATTTATAGCCTTGTAGATGTACCCTTGTCCATATCAAGGGAGAATTTAGGGGTTTGGTGCACTAAAACTTCAGTTGGTCTCAGGGGTTTGTTACCTGAGTGGTTGAGATGACTCCTGGGAGTTTTGTAGCTGATGTGGAAGGTTTGTGTGATGTGTTTCACCGGTTCCACTTCCTTAACTGACACATAGGAAGTTGAATCATATCATAGTAGCTTCTTGTCACATGTTTACCCCGGTTGGTCGGTTACTTGGGTAAATGTGGGAGGAGGGTGTTACACATTTAGATCACAGAATTACTATCATCACAGTTTCATCAATGTTACCTACTTAGACATTTGCAACAAGTAAATCAATCAAGCATATATGTCAACATATCTTCAGATCTTTCCGATTTGAGTCTTCTCCATGCTCCCTAGTGCACACTTGTTCTAAATCTGATCACACATATATAACCCATTATTGCACACTTAACACCTTGATCTTCATCTCCTTAAATAGATTTAGCCTTAGCCAATACTTTAGGAAAATCCATTAGTAATATTGTTAGTATTCTTTGACGGGATCAAATAACCATTTTTTCTCCCAATACTATGGGCCAATACCATGGTAGAGACCCTTGGTATCTAGATTACCATGGTTCGAATTTTGTATGCAACTTTCATTAACAAGACATGTGTATGTACGTGACCTTCCTTCTCCAGACCCACATATATTTTCTCAAACTTTACCTTTACCATCCCTATGTCTCTGAACTGACATTCCTTTGTCCATATCACCTGTAACACTTGTACCAGTGTGTATGAGTTCCATGTTAACATCTTTATTAAGGAGGTTGCCATCAATGACAACACATTAGCCATAATTCCAACAATCTCCCCCTTTAGACTTGATGGCAACAATTTTGGTGTTTGATCACCACCTGTATGCACCTGAAAGCACACCTACAAATACCAAGGCTTCTCAACAAGCTACTATCCATGTATTTTTTTCCAAACATAAAGCTTCTCTCCCCCTTTAACATCAAGGGAAAAGGGTTGAACAATGTTGAATGAATGCTTCTTTCCCCCTTTGTAGAGATGATTTTTGTGGGCCTGATCTGTTGAATATGAAACTACATAATGACCATGCTTCCCCTAAGCATATGTTGAACCTTATGAAGATATTCAATAACGTACAAGACTATATGATTCAACCAAGTGTGACCTTTCCTATGACCAATGACTCTATGCTCCCATGATTACATCAATTACCCAACATATGGGGTTCCACATATTGGACCAAGAATTTTTCATCAATGTCCCATTATAATTGGATTACATACATGTCATGACTTGATCCTAATAGCCCATACATGCTTGAGTTTTACAATGATTTATAACATGGGTATTTTCATGACCTTTACATCAAGAGACATATATGACATTTATAACCAAACATGGACCTCAACAATGAGGTAGCAAGATCATGATAGTCATCAGCAACCACCTCTTGTAGCGGCTACAACCACCCTCCAAAATTTTGCCTTAGCTTCATTTTGGAGCCTCCCTACAAACTTTTCACAATAGCTTGTCTTGCTTCGTCAAGTTCTCAAGCTTCAGTGTTTTGCTTGCACAAAGAAAACTTGTCAATCACAGCTCGATGCATTCCACTCATAGGCTGATCACCCAGGCTCGGTACAACTACAGTCTGAGCAGTTCCCCCAAGAAATTGCGCAATTCTGGAGGGCTACCAGCCTTCCCTCATGAAATTGCACAATCCTGTCTGGAAGCCTGCGTGGCTCCAGAATTGCGCAATTCTGCCAGTCAACACTCAGTGAAAATTGCGCAGTTTTCCTCAACAAGGTTGCTCATGCGAGAATTTGTGCAAATCTTGGCAGCAGTCAACTGCTCTACCCAGAAATTGCACAAATCTCTTGGGTAGCCAACTCAGCTCCTAATAAAAAATGCTTATTTTCCCCAACAGTCAAACAACCACTTGCATGTGCAGCTGAGTTGATTGGTTCCCTTCAGGACCGAGAAAAACTGACTTACATGAATGGGATGCTTCTCCCAAGGTAGCATGCAAAGGCATCCCTTGTTTCAAGGATCTATTTTTAACAATTTCAGGTTACATGCAAGGATCAGTTCAGAAACCTCCCACCAAGTGTCTCTTTCCCTAGATTTGTGGCATGCATGTCACAACCTCGATGTTATCAAAACTCATCAATTGGATGATGCAAACCTCATTCCTCACATCAACCTTGTAGCTCTGACATCCCACATCAAATGTAGGAGCTGTCGGCACATTCAACTCAGTCGTTTTGGGGTAAGCCTGCTTTCCATGATTTATGTTGCATTTTTGTCACATTTTGTGTTTTCACTTATATGAGTACTATTTTCTTGTTTTCTTTGAGCGCTTGTTGTAGTTTACATGTATATTAGTTTTTCCTATCTCTATCTCAGTTTTCGTTGCTATCTCACTGTTGTCGCATGCATGAAACTGTTTTTCACAAACAGTCACTGATTCGGCAACTTGCTTCACCCACATGCATGTTGATTTGTTTACTGATTATTTCATTCATATTTTCATGCACTGTCAATCACTTCTACTTTCACCAAGTGTCGCCATGCATCCACTATCATATTTTCTTTTAGTTTCTCGTCGGCGAGTCGGACCAACCTTTGTCCAGACTCTATCTTCACTGAGACAACATTGCACAATCTGGGGAAGGAAGGCTCTGTCTTCCTCTCCATAAATGTGCATTTCTGCCTAGGCACTGTCCTCCAGGACTATTTTACGCATTTATGAAGGACAATGACTGCTGGCCTAGAAAATTGCACAATGCAGTCACTGAGCCTGCAGCCATTTCCAGCTGAGATTGCACATTGCAGAGTTCTAGTAGTCATCCAGTCTCCAGTAGCCCAGACTGTGCCTTTCACAGTCTTGGTAGTCAGTCTCCCGATCTCCTGGCCGAAATTGTGCAACCTTCATGATCAGTCACATAGATATGTTGAAATTTAGTTCTCAAGTTCATTTTCGTTTTCGACTAACAGATTTCTTTCCCTGAGTGTTGCCATGTTTCCAAGTATTGTAGGTGTTCATCTGCCTCTTAGCAGTGCATGTACAATGGTTTCCAAGAAGGCAGAGTTGAAGACACCGTTCAGAGAACACCTGGAGATGCAGTCGATCAAATGTCTATGAGCTTGTCTACTCACGAAGATATCAAGTTGTTCGTAGACAAGAACATCAAGATATCACAGCGAGCAACATCATGAACAACAAGTGAAGGCAACATACCGAACGCAACAAATGCAGCGAACTCAGTGAATGCAGTGAACACAACGAATGCAATGAACACAACGAATACAATGAACCAAACGAATGCAATGAACACAACGAATGCAGCGGATACAATGAACATAACGAATGCAACGAATGCAAGTGGAAAGTTGTTGACAACACAGAGGCAGAACAAAGTTGCAAGATCAAGCAGATCCACTAATGATGAAAGCAACTTTTGAGACTCAGGCTATGAGGTGACGCACGACATGAATATCACGCGAAGGCAGAGAATGGAACAAAGAAGGAATTGCATGTACTGAAGTAGGAACACAAGGAAGAACGTGAAGCCGCACAGATAGAAAAATGAGTTGCAATAGGAACATGAAAAACAGTGGGCACAACATGCACTCACAGATGAAACTGTGCTCGTACAAGTTAAATATCCATCCCAGCAGTTGGCATGGAGTAGACATGGTGAGCAGTTTTGTTGATCACATGCAAGGGATTTAGCAAAATGCATGTCATTGTGCACACGCATGCAATCCAACCCATTTAGCACACTCACCAAGGCAAGCAATTCCAACTGGAGCTGAACATGTACTTCAACAAGTTGATGCCCATGACCACCAGCACACACTTGAAGATTAGCACAGACACTATGCATCAGTGTTATCGGTTCAACCGCACCCAAGAAGACCATGTGCCTGTTAGCAGATGAGTTGGATGAAGGAGCCAAACCAATGCACCGGTTGCAACGGAGGCAAGAGTTCGCTTCAACAAGATGTCACCATGAGGTGCATGCACACCATCACAGACGACCAAGCTTGGCATCAACTCACCACCTCCACCATCACAAGCATGCCGAAGAGTTGGTCTCATCACAACAGACCAAGTGTCAGTGATGCCTTGCATGACTTGCTCAAGCCATGTTGTCTCACATGAGTGCATGTGTATTGTAATGTAACATCATGTCAAGTGTAAGTCAAATGTCAATAGTTGGATGTAACAATCATAGAGTAGATGAAGAATCATGAGGGTAGATGAACTGTCACAAAGGGGAATGTTAAGGGTCACCCCACCCTTTGCTATAAATAGTCCCTCATAACTCATTATATAGGCCTTTTGTTAGCCAAACTTCCAATAAGACTATCTTGGAGAAAGCTTGGACATTATTGTAACGCTCCTTGGCTTCTCCACTGCACGGAGCTAGTTCATCTCTTTGGAGGAGCAGGTGGATGTGGTTGTAACATTCCACCATTGGTGCTAGTAGGTTTACATGGATGTATTGTATGATTGGGACTTACACCTCCTTATTATAATAAGATCCAACACATTTTCATGCATATGTTGTTATTGTACTTGGAATGTTTTGGTTGCTTAGCAATGTATGTTGTTTAAATTACGTAGTTGTGTATGAACTGCTTTGTATGCAATTATATGAATCTTGTTGTAGATGTGATGTTGGTTTAACCATCACTTTGGATTGTCGGTTGAACTAATTTCTAGCTTGTGATGCATCTTTGCTCGTGTGTTCCCTTCCCAGTTGAGTACTGTTACAAGTCATCAAGGGGCACACTCATATCAACCCCCCATGTGTTAGAACCTCCCATACACCTTCCTTGACTCACTGCAGTGGTCACACCCTTGTTACAAACAGAGTTATCTTACTTGCCTTTGTGCGACATCACAGTCAATGCATTGCTTTACGACCCACTGTTGGGACTCCTACACCAAACGGTCTAAGGTCTAATTGGGACTTCTTACCGGGGAGATCTCCTTGACATGTTGGTGGGTCCAGTACCATCAACATTTCTGGCACTAGAAGGAGGACCAGATGACAAGTTTTGTCCTCTCATCCAGTTTTGAACCTTTGCATACCTTTCATGGATTCTTGCACTCTTCTCCCTCCATGATATTTTTCAAATCATGAAGATCTCTCCATCATGGGGGAGTTTTTTGATCTCTTGTCCACTTTCACGTATGATGGTGAATGCGAAGTGGCCTGGCCTGAGTACTTACATGACTTTATTTCCATGCTTCATGAGGAAGATAGGTGTTCTAACGAACAGGCCGACTTTCTGCTTGCACACACACTTCGCGAATATTCACGTCGTTGGTTGCTCAACCTACTGGCTGACAGCGTGCACTCACTTGAGCACTTTTGTGATCTTATTGAAGACACTTTCTATCATTTTTATCCAGACCATCTTGACCAAAAAATGTTACAGCAACGGAAGGCTCTTCATGAATAGGTTATTGATTTTTGGCAGTGCTTCTATGACTTGCAATTTCAAGCTCCGAGGAGCCAGATGAGATTTTCCTATCTTTGGGATTGGTTTGAGTATTTCCTTAAGAAATCTGCCTGTCCCAAGAAGAAGCTTGAGATCAAGCCTCACTTAACATTCTTCACTAATGGAGCTGCACAATTTCATGGGGATGCGGTCACTATCTCGACTGACTGTCCACCTTCCTCTCATTCAATAGCTCCATCACTGCCTAGCGATGTTGAAGATTATGCTCACACACCTGTTCATCTTTCACATTCTCCCAACATCACTTCACTTAATTTTCACGTAGATTTGGTTGTGATTCCTTCGAGTTCTCATATGCATTATGTTCTACGACCTCCATCTTCACACTCGGGTGTTCCTCCGGATGATGTTGTCTTGTGTTCATCCATTCCAGACTCTTCACTTATTGTGAATGAGGAACAACCCATTGACGGAGTTGGTGTTGCACAACCAACATGCGTTGTCATTCATGAAGAGTATGAGTGGGAGCTTGAGCATCAACACTCGACGAAGGAGGACTCCCTTCCGTTCAAGCCTCCTCCATTCTTTCCTAACATCTATGGTGAACCTTTCATCCATGAGTTTTCATGTGTGTCTTCATCCACGGATGCACCCATTGTTGATCACTCGCAGGACTCAGTGGATGTTGGTCCATCATTCGACAATGGAGAGGATAAGTTGTTCATTGAAAATCCACTTGATCTTTCATTTGTCTTTTCCAAAAACATAGAGGACGAGTTTGTTCGCTTTTCATCTACCCCTCTATTGGATTTATCTCATCATGAGGATGCCGATGAATTCATTGATTTTTCTGATCGTGGCGGTCGTGATCCATTTGTTTCCGTATTTGATCACGATCATGACTCTATCACATTTGATCTTTCGAAGCCACCAATTTATGATGATCTATCTGATGATGAAGTTGAAACACCCAAGGCTATCGAGGCACTTCAGCCTGACCTGATGGTTATGTCAGGTCCTCGCTCTCTTGGGGTTAGTCTCATTTCCGATCATGAAATTGTTCAATCACCCAAGGCTCCTCATCACTCATCTTTGTGCATTGAAGATCCATACCACACACAAATTACACTTCCTCCACTTGAACTGCACGATCCCATCACTCATGCATTAGAGGAATCTTACATTGCAAGCACACGTGTACGATGCAAGTTATCTTTGTTTCTTTTGTTTGCTTACATGTATCAGTCAAGAGTGTGCTTGTGCTTCAAAGTTTTATGTAGTGTCATGCAACACCATGATAAGTCCACAGTCTACTCGTCATGCACTAGCACTCACTTATGTCCTGTGGGCACTATCAAACACGAAGTGTGGTTGTCTTCATTGTTATATATTTCTTGCTTTCTAGTTTGCACAGATGGGTTTCTCGCGGACCAAGCCTTCATCAACATGGGTCAACCAATGCACTAGTGGATGCATTGGAAATATCACTTCACGTGATAAGGCCCATGCACCATTAGTGTAGGAGGAGGAGTAGATTTTTCTTTCAGTCGGTTTACTTGCATGCTTTTTTTCTTACTCGCCTTATTTGTTTGGTTGTCTACTTGCTTGTTTTCTTACTTGCTTTGCTTTCACTTTTGCTTCTGCTCTTGATTTGCTTTGTTGTTTGTTATTTCACTTGTTTCATTCGTATAGTTTGCTTGTTTCGTTTGTAGGTTAGTTTTGCATGAAACCATGTATGAATCTTGAAATGAACTGGGTGAACTACAAGGGAGCTTGTACAACTATCACTACTTGGTTATCTGTCATCTTGCCTCTGTATGAAGAGCTTGTTGCTTTTAGTCCATGGTACATCGAAGGAAAATACGTATTGTTCGCAATGAACCTTTGTGAAAACACAACGCTTGCGCACTAACTAGTGTCACCTTCTCTAGTTGGTTGTTTTTGGGTTAACACTTGTCAGCTCATTCAAGTAGAGTAAGGTGAGGGGGGAAGCCTTAATAGGCACAATAGAGATACAATAAATTACTTCTCTACTGGGACAACCTCTTCTGCTCTCAATAAGTCAGGATCCCTTTTCCACCTTTGAAATGAATAAGTGCTATGCAGAGTTGAAAAAATGAAAAATGAAGAAAATTAAAAGTGAAAAATGAAAAATGAATAAGGCGAAAGAAGAGAAAGGCTTCCTATGCAGGGAGGTGATGTAAGTAACTCCACTGGAGTACTGACCAGGCTCGCTGGTATCAGAGCCATGCTTGTGTTCCTATGTGACTCCACCGGGGTACTATCTAGGCCTGCTTGCAGTGGAGCAACACTAGAGATGAAACTAAGACTCTTATGACTATACTTCTTATGCACCAATATACCCCTCAACCCTAATCAAAACAATTTTTTTGCCTTGGATTGGAATGTGCATCAATCGACCAAGAGCTTGGCAGATGCTACATCTTACAATCAAGCTAGTGTGAAACCAAGATGAGCTGAGAACTGAAAAATACTTCCGGAGGTGTTAGACTTGCTTTTCACGAACAAGGTCCACTCAGAGATCTAGAGTTCTACCAGTGTGTCGCCAAGTGTTGTAGTGGCTACAACCACCCTCCAAAATTTTTCCTTAGCTTCGTTTTGGAGCCTCCCTACCAACTTTTCGCAACAGATTGTCTTGCTTCGTCAAGTTTACAAGCTTCGGTGTTTTGTTTGCATAAAGACAGCCTGTCGATCACATCTCAATGCATTCCCCTCACACGCTGATCACCCAAACTTGGTTCAGCTGCAAGCTGAGTAGCTCCCCCAAGAAATTGCGCAATTCTAGAGGGAAACTAGCCTTCCCTCCAAAAATTGTGGAATCCTATCTGACAGCTTGCTGGGCTCCATAATTGCACAATTATGCTAGTCAACAGTGTTGCACAATTTTCCCCAGCAGGGTTGTTCAACCCAGAATTTGCCCAAATCTAGGCATCAGTCAGCTGCTCTGCCCAAAAATTGTGCAAATCTCTTGGGCAGCCAGCCTAGCTTCCAGCTAGAAATGTGCATTTTCTCCCAACAGTCGAACAACCTCTTGCATGTGCAACTGAGTTGACCTCTTTAGGATCGAGCAAAGCTGACTTGCATGCATGGGCTACTTCTCCCAAGGCAACATGCAAAGGCATCCCTTGTTTCAGGGATCTATTTTTAGTAGTTGGAGGTTACATGCAAGGATTAGTTCAGAAGCCTCCCACCAAATGTCGCTTTCCCTGAATTTGTGGCATGCGCGTCACAACCTCGATGTTATAAAAAATCATCAACCAGATGCTGCAGAGCTCATTCCTCACATCAACCTTGTAGCTCTGACATCCCACATCACATCTAGGAGCTGTGGGCACATTCAACTCAGTTATTTTGGGGTAAGCCTGCTTTCCATGACTTGTGTTGCATTTCTATCGCTTTTTGTGTTTTCGCTTGTATGAGTATTGTTTGCTTGTTTTCTTTGAGCACTTGTTGTCATTTACATGTATATTAGCTTGTACTAGCACTGTCTCAATTTTCATTGCTATCTCATTGCTGTCGCATGCATGAAACTGTTTTTCATGAACGGTCGTTGATTCGGTGACTCGCTTCACCCACATGCATGTTGATATGTTTACTGAATCTTTCATTCATGTTTGCATGCACTGTCAATCACTTATACAATCACTAAGTGTCACCATGCATCCACTGTCATATTTGCTTTTAGTTGCCCGTCGGCGAGTTGGACCAACGTTGGTCCAGACTCTGTCTTCACTGAGACAACATTGCACAATCTAGGGAAGGAAGGCTCTGTCTTCCTCTCCAGAAATGCACGTTGTTGCCTAGGCACTGTCCTCTGGGACTATTTGCACATTTTTTAGGGGCACTGACTGTTGGCCCATACAATTGCGCAATGCAGTCACTGAGCCTGCAACCATTGCCAGCTGAGATTACTCATTGCGTAATTCCAGTAGTCAGCAGCCAGACTAAACTGTGCATTGCGTAGTTCCAACAGTTATCCAGTCTCCCAGTAGCCTAGACTGTGCCTTTCGCAGTCTTGGCAGTTAGTCTCCCGACCTTCCGGCCGAAATTGTGCAACCTTCATGATCAGTCACACATATATGTTGAAAGTCAGTTCTCAAGTTCATTTTGGTTTTCCACCGACAGATTGCTTGCCATGAGTGTTGCCATGTCTCCAGCTATTGCAGGTGTTCATCTGCCTCTCAACAGTGTAGGTACAATGGTTTCCAAGAGGGCAGAGTCGAAGACATTGTTTAGAGCACACCTGGAGATGCAGTCGATCAAATGTCTACGAGCTTTCCTACTCACGAATATATCAAGTTGTTTGTAGACAAGAACATCAAGATATCACAACGAGCAACATCATGAACAATAGTTGAAGGCAACATATCAAATGCAATGAATTCAACGAATGTAATGAATACAACGAATGCAGTGAATGTAGTGAATGCAATGAACACAACGAATGCAGTGAATGTAGTGAATGCAATGAACACAACGAATGCAGTGAATATCGTGAATGCAACGAATGCAACGAACACAATGAATGCAAGCGGAAAGTTGTTGACAACACAGAGGCGGAAAAAAGTTGCAAGATCAAGCAGATCCACTGATGATGAAAGCAACTTTGGAGACTCAGGATATGAGGTGACGGTGCGACACGAAGATTGCGTGAAGACAGAGAATGGAACAAAGAAGGAGTTGCATGTGTTGAAGGAGAAACTCAAGGAAGAACATGAAGCTGCACAGACACACGAATGAGTTGCAATAGGAACAGGAACAACAGTGGGCACAACATACACTCAAGGATGAAACTACGCCCATACAAGTTAAATATTCATCCCAACAGTTGGCTCGGAGTAGACATGGTGAACATTTTTGTTGATCACATGCAAGGGATTCAACAACATGCATGTCATTGTGCACATGCATGCAATCCAACCCATTCAACACACTCACCAAGGCGAAGACAAGAAGCAAGTCCAACTGGAGCTGAACATGTACTTCGGAAAGTTTATGCGCATGACGACCAACACACACTTGAAGATCAACACGGACATAATGCATCGGTGTGTTATCGGTCTAGCCACACCCAAGAAGACCATGCACATGTTAGCAGGCGAGTTGTATGAAGTAGCCGAACCAATGCACCGGTTGCAATGGAGGCAAGAGTTTGCTTCAGCAAGATGTCACCATGAGGTGCATGCACACCATCACGGACGACCAAGCTTGGCATCAATTCACCACCTTCACCATCACAAGCATGCCAAAGAGTTGGTCTCATCACAATGGACCAAGTTTCAATGATGTCTTGCATGGCTTGTTCAAGCGATGTTGTCTCACATGAGTACATGTGCATTGTAATGTAACGTCATGTCAAGTGTAAGTCAAGTGTCAATAGTTGGATGTAACAATCATAGAGTAGATGAAGAGTCATGAGGGTAGATGAACTGTCACGAAGGGGAATGTCAAGGATCACCCCACCCATTGCTATAAATAGTCCCTCATAACTCATTTTATATGCTTTTGGTTAGCCAAGATTCCAATAAGACTATCTTGGAGAAAGCTTGGATAGTATTGTAACGCACCTTGGCTTCTCCATAGCATGGAGCTATTTCATCTCTTTGGAGGAGCAGGCGGATATGGCTGTAATGTTCCACTATTATGGATAACAGGTTTACATGGATGTATTGTATGATTGGGACTTACACTTCTTTATATAATAAGAGCCGACACATTTTCATGCATATGTTGTTATTGTAGTTGGATTGTTCTAGTTGCTTAGCAATGTATGTTGTTTAACTTGCATAGTTGTGTATGAAATTATTTGTATGCAATTATATGAATCTTGTTGCAAATGTGTTGTTGGTTTAACCATCAATTTGGATTTCCGGTTGACCTGCTTTCCAGATTGTGATGCATTTCCGCTCGTGTGTTCCCTTCCAAATTGAGTACTATTACAGGTTATTAATGGGCGCACTCATCTCAACCCCCCATGTGTTAGAACCTCCCATACACCTTCCCTGAATCATTGCAACGGTCACACCCTTGTTACCAATAGAGTTATCTTACTTGCGCCTGTGCGACATTGCAGTCAAGGCATTGATTTACGACCCACTTCTGGGACTCCTACACCAAACAGTCTAAGGTCTAATTGGGACTTCTTACCAGGGAGATCCCCTTGACATGTTGGCGGGTCTAGCACCGTCAACACCACCATACACCATATAGGAACTTGCAACATGAATATTTGATCACAACAACATATAGTCAACATGAACATCCTCATCATCAAGAAGCTAAGTAAGGTAAGGCAATGTAGCATTAATATTTCGAGCATTTTCATCTCGTGACCAAATATAAAATTCTCTTAAGTATCGCCAATAAACTGTAGTAGAAGCATAAGGTAGTGCAATAAATTTTTGTCAGCAACTCATCCTCTTGACCTTATGTCATCAAGGTCAACATTCTCTCTCCTCATATAAGAAGAGTTACAATCAATGAGCATCAAAGACATTTTAATCTCTTGCAACATATTCTTTCTATGCATCAACAACATATGTGAAAACCAAAAGTAACTCTAGCATTACGAGCCATAGAATTGATCAGCAACATCACATCTTCAATATATATATACCAGCAGCCTAAGCAATATATAGGCATTATGCATATCTTCATCACATGCAACCAATGCATCAATGATGGCATAATCACAACAACATGTCAATGTTAACAAATAGTGAGTGAATCATAAACTCATCATTATCAACCAATACCAATAACAACCATAGCACTTCATCAAGATTATCAAGTTAGATTAATATTTTCACTAAGTGCACCTTAAGTAACATATAAATATCCTCCTTATGTAATCCATATAGAACAGATTGGCAGCATCATCAATGCCAACAAGTAGTGAGTAAACCATGAATTCATCACAAACACCATCATTTAGAAAGCAGTTCTCAAGAAATGCTAATGCCAACAATGTATTATTAGAAGCATAACAGATGCTTCCCCTAAACCTGAGCCAACTTCTCACCATTAATTATGATCACATTATGTCCATCATATCACCCAACAAATGTATCAAAGAACTATATCAACAACAACAACAAAAATATATGAATCAATCATCATTTCTAAGCATCATAAGAGCATCAACAACACATTATAACAAATCAATACCAGAACCATAGATGCCAATATTGAACTTATGGAAGCATATGAGTAGCCCCCCTTGAATTTGTGTCAATCATTCACTATTAAGACTAATCAACAAATCCATCAAAGAATCACAACAACGATAACATTTATCATCAACAAATTGTAACCAATCAATGTCACCAAAAAGCCAATAATAATTGATGGAAGCATATAAGAGGCTCCCCCTAAATCTGTGTCACTTTTTCTTCTCCACAGAGAAACATACACGACTATCTAGATCAAAGACCATATATATACGTGACTGTATTTCATAAGATTTTCATACATAATATAAAATGTTGATTTCTCATAACTACAGCTCCCCTCAAATGTGACATGTTTGTTCATGTTCACTGATTCTTCATTGGATACACTGCCAGTAATATAAACATCACCAAAATATCAAAACATCATAGGGAATCTAGATACACATGAATAGCTACCCCTAAGAACATACATCATTGATCTCGTGGACCTGATAATCATCACCTGCTCTTCATGATGTTATGTACCTTTCAGTCACTTCTATAGTTACTATTTAAAAAAATTAGACTGTAGCGGGGACCATCTTCTTTTACTCTGAATATAAAGAAGAGGGATTATATCTCTTAATTCCTCCTGAGTTATTCTTTGCTAGAACAAATAATTTGTTTGGATGTCTATATCCTCTTGCTATAACTTTTCAAGATTCTTCTTCTATAACTTTGCATTTAGTTGATGTGAATACTTTTATACATCCTTTGTCATCCATTTTACCTACACTTAGAATATTCTGATTTAGCCCTTGAACTAATAATGCATCAGCTTCTTTTGCATACTTATCAAGTCTGGTTCTACCTTTTCCCAAAACTTTTGATGGAGCACTATTTCTAAGAATAACCTTACCATCTCTTTTTTTTTAGAGATTCAAACTTGTTCTTATCTCCAGTCATGTGATGAGAGCTTTCATTGTCTATGTACCATTCATCTTCATCTTCAAATGAACAAAGAGTAAGTCCACACCTTATCCATTCTTCTTCTTTCTGATTATTATGAGAAGTGTTGGTGGATCCATCTTTCTCAAGTATTTTGGTAACAATACTCTTGTCTGGTTGCTTGCCTTGGAGGAAAACAACTTGTTCTCTGTGTGGATTCATTGATTTGTTCCTACATTCTTTTGCTACATGGTTACAAGCATAACGTCTTATATGACTAGAAAAGGGAGCAGAGAAATCATCATATTTTTGTCTCATATTCATTCCGTTGCAATCAATAAATTTGTGACCAAATATGTTGCAAGCAAAGCAATATCCCTTAAAGAAATCTGAGTTCCTAGGAGTTGATGATCTTCTTGTGAAGTGACTATTTGCTTGAGATCGAAACAATATGCTTCTACAATTGGCTACAATGTGTCCATAGTTATGACATATAAAACATTCAACATCATTGATGAGAGGAGATAATTGATTAATATTTCGATTATTGGGAGCAAATTATCAAATGATTTCCTTTGAAAGTTCATTTTCCTTGGATGTTGACCTGGTTGACTTCTTACCTCTTTATCAATAATTTCATACTTTGTATTGTTATCCTTCAAGTTCATCGCACAAGCTTGTGAGATAGATTCTCCTTTTACATTTTCGTGAAAGCCAAGACCATATTTAATGGTGGGAGACCTTTGAATACTAAGAATGTTATCCAAAATCTCAATACTATCTTGAAATCTCAATTGCTTATCCTTTTATGCTAGCTTACCTTCTAGAATACTTACATCAACCTGTTTTTCACTTCTAGTATTTTCCAATTGAGTTCTCAACTCAACGATCTCCTTCTTAATCCGATTTTCTTATTCTTCAAATACTTGAAGAATCTCCTCATATCATTTGTTTGAATTGTTATGTAATCCATATAGAATTGATTGGCAGCATCATCAACATTTTAAAATAAAGTAGCATATATCTTCTCATCAATACCAACACGTAGTGAGTAAACCATGAATTTATCACAAGCACCATCATTTAGCAAGCAATTCTCAAGAAGCCTAATGCCAACAATGTATTATTAGAAGCATAGCAAATTGTCCCCCTAAACCTGTGCCAACTTCCCAACATGAATTATGATAACATTATATCCATCATATCACCCAACAAATGTATCAAAGAACCATGTCAATAATAGCAACAACAATATATGAATTAATCATCATTTCTAAGCATCATAAGAGCATCAACAACAGACTATAATAAATCAATTCTAGAACTAGAGATGCCAATAATTAACTGATGGAAGCATATGAGTAGATCCCCCTAAATATGTGTCAATTATTCACTATTAAGACTAATCATATCCATCTCATTAATCAGCAAATCCATCAAAGAACCACAACAACAATAACATTTACCATCAACCAACTATAACCAATCAATGCCAGAACTAGAAATTCAATAATAACTGATGGAAGCATATAAGAGGCTCCCCCTAAATCTGTGTCACTTTTTCTTCATCTCAAAGAAACATACATGACTGCCTAGATCAAACACTGTGTATATATGTGATTGTCTTTCATAAGATCTACATACATAATATAAAATGTTAATTTTTCATACCTACAATTCCCCCAAAGTTTGACATGTATGTTCATGTTCATTGTTACTTCATCAGACACACTGTTAGTAATATAAACATGACCAAAATATCAAAACATCATAGGGAATCTAGATACACATGCATAGCTCCCCCTAAGATCATACATCACTGATCCTATGGTCATGATAATCATCACATGTTCTTCATGAGGTAATGTACCTCTCATTTATTTTGTAGTTAATGTTTAAACAAAATAGGCTACATCGGGGACCATCTTCTTTTACTTTGAATCTAAAGAAGAGGAATTATACCTCTTATTTTTGCCTAAGTTCTTCTTTGCTAGCACATATAATTTATCTGAATTTTTATACCCTCCTACAATAACTTTTTCAATTTCTTCTTCTATAACTTTGCATTTAGTTGATGTGAATACAATTATACATCCTTTGTCATCCATTTGACCTACACTTAGAATATTCTGATTTATCCCTTGAACTAATAATGCATCAGTTGCTTTTGCATCAAACTTGTTCTTATCTCTAGTCATGTGATGAGAGCATTCGTTGTCTATGTAGCATTCATCTTCATCTTCAAATGAACAAACAACAGGGCCACACATTATCCATTCTTATTCTTTCTGCTTATTATGAGAAGTATTGGTGGATCCATATTTCTCATTCCTTTTGGTAACAATATTCTTGTCTAGTTGCTTGACTTGGAGGAAACCAACTTGTTGTCTGTGTGGATGCATTGACTTGTTCCTACATTCTTTTACTACATGCCCAAACTTGTTACAAGAATAACATCTTATATTACCAGAAAAGGGAGAAGAGGAATCATAATATTTGTCTCATATTCCTTCTAATGCAATCAATAACTTTGTGACCAAATATGTTGCAAGCAAAGCAATATCCCTTAAAGAAAGATGAGTACATGGGAGTCGATGATCTTCCTATGAAGTGGCTATTTACTTGATATCGAAACAATCTGCTTCTGCAATTGGCTACAATATGCCCATATTTATGACATACAAAACATTCAACATCATTGGTAAGAGGAGATAATTGATTAATATTTCTATTATTGGGAGAAAATTATTTCCTTTGAAATTTCATTTTCCTTAGATGTTGGTCTGGTTGATTTCTTATCTCTTTATCAATAATTTCAGACTTCACATTGTTATCCTTCAATTTCCTTGCACAAGATTATGAGCTAGATTCTCCTTTTACAGTCTCATGAAAGGCAAGAGTAGATTTAATGGAGGGAGACCTTTGATTACTAGGAATGTTATCCAAAATCTTAGTAATATCTTGAAATATCAATTGCTTATCCTTTACTTCTAGCTTACCTTCTAGAGTACTTACCTCAACCTCTTTTTCACCTGTAGTCTTTTCCAATTCAGTTCTCAACTCAATGGTCTCCTTCTTAAGCCCATTTTCTTGTTCTTCAAATACTTGATGAATCTCCTCATATCGTTTGTTTGAATTTTCAAGGTCTGATTTGAGAGAGATGATTTCTACTTCAAGTCCTTCACAGTATCTGGTTATTTCTTTAAGCCCCTCGTTTTTTGTATCCTCTTTATTCATTTTATTTCTTAATGATGCTACTTCATCCTGCATTCTTTGACATTGATCTTCCTTTTCCTTATACTACTTCCTCATTCCTTCTTCAATTTTGCTTCCTTCTTACAAACAATTCCTTAACATGATAATCTCTTCTTTGTAGGTATAGTCCCTTTCATCAAATAGTTGTAGTATATTTTGATGAACGCTATTCGCATATGTGAACCTTTTAATTTCTACTTCTAGGACCATCATTTTTTAATCTGATTTTTTGGCATAATGACTATCTTCACTTTTACCCAAGAGTGAAATATCAATTTATTCATTATCATCATCACTACATAAGATGGAAAATGTGCAATGATTTGTACAATGGTTAATATTTTGAAGAACTCTATTCACATATGTGAGCCTTTTAATTTCTACTTCTAGGACCCTCATTTTTTAATCTGATTTTTCTGCATAATGACTATCTTCACTTTTAACCAAGAGTGAAATATCAATTTATTCATTATCATCATCACTACATAAGATGGAAAATGTGCAATGATTTTTACAATGGTTATTACACCCACGATTAAGACAAGAATTAATACATGGTAATTACTCATCTAACATCTTCACTATATTCCCCATTCTTAACCAATAGAAAGCAGAGTGTTCCTGTAACTAAACATTTGCTGACATCTATAACAGTAATTAAATCTGATATATCACTCTCACTGCCACAATTTTCTTGAACTGACTTCTTCCTTTGAGTTTCCTTCTTCTTTTTCTTCTTTCCCATTGTCCCTCATCCACTCTCAAGCAATTAAGCTTTTGTTGGAGTGACATGCTCTGATACCAATTGTTGGAATCACAATTGTCACTACACCAAAACTTGCAGGTGTTAGTAAATGGACACATCGCCATATTTAACAGATCCATGAGAGGCAGTTAAGCACATGTCATGAAATACACGGGGAGCTCTGGTTTATCCAATGTCCAAAAATCTTCCCCCCAACGCAAGCTAGGTGTGATTTGAACTCGAGACCTTTGGCTCTGAGACGTGAATCAATATTTTAATTCACTTAAAAAAAATTCATTTCATATTTTTATTTTTATACACTACTTTCATTCATGAAACCCACGTATGTACGCAATTGTGGTAAATGCAAATCGTGTATATCCAGTTAACTAACTTTTCATATATTTCATCATTTTTTTATCTTTAACTAGTGCATCATTACTTCATTGTTCATTAATTAAGAAGAAACCATTAGCAGTAAAGAAAAGATAGATCATCAACACACAAGAAACATATCAACACACATGAACACCGAGATTTTAGGTGGAAACCCAATGTGGGAGAAAAGCACCGTTGTCATCATCTATGTCTTCTTCTTTTATTATTAATAAAACTTCATTACATCTTGTACTCATGCATACTCTTACCAGCATGCAAGTACCCACCTGCAGGAGGCTACAACCTCCACTCGTTCTCCAACACCCACTAGAAGGGATCTCTAACCCCTTGATCTCATTTATTGTCTCCTACCAAAAAGGAGCACCTACACCCTGCAAAAATTTATTAGCTACCACTGGAAGGAAGCTCCAACTCCCTCATTGAAGGCTCCAACCCTCGACACCTCTTGTGGACCATGTTTCATAATATTTCAGACTGTAATATCAATCACTTAACTAAATCATAATCAACCGTTGCAACTAGATCAAACAAATCCATATCAGATATAAACCTTTAGATCATACCATTCATCAATATACCAAACCATATACTATTAATCATCACAAAAACATAGTGTTGTTCCTGTAAACCTTGATCAGACATACATTAGAATGTATACGTTATTTTTCTAAACCACACCAACGTATATACGCGCTTCCTCTGTATCACACCTGCGTACAGATCCAAAATCATTAACTACTGCAACATTGAATCAACCACTAAACCATACATAGATCATTGAACCAATCATAGACCACTAAAAAAATCACAAATAACCATATTGTAGCATCATTAGAAATGAATATTCAGTTCCACATTTAACCTAATCAACACTATCATACATAGATCATCAATAGACAACAACAAACATATCAGGCATCAAATGTCATTATCAAACAGTACTAAAAACCCTAGTACATATACGTGACTTCCACAAGCTTGATCAACATATGTACATGCTTACCATGCACAACGCTCGCATACATATCTCAACATCCTACAAACTCTATCTCAGAGTATATACGCAACGATACAGATATGGATCTGTGTATGTACACAACTATTCCCAAACACTCCTGTGTATGAGTCTTGAGACTTTTACTACAAACACAATTTGCTTTCCACAAATTTTGCTGTCAATACTATAGAATTCTTAATAATACATTTATATCGCAATATTATTATCATCATAGTTTCATCAATGTTAGCTACATAGATATTTGCAACAAGTAAACAAATCAAGCATATATGTCAACAAATCTTTAGATCTTTCAGATCTGAGTCTTGTCCATGCTCCCTGGTGCATACTTGTTCTAAATCAAAACACACATGTATAATCCATTACTTGTACACTTAACACCTTGATCTTCATCTCCTTATATTGATTTAGCCTTAGCCAATGCCTTAGGCAGATCCCTTGGTAATGTCGTTAGTATTATTTGACGAGATCAAATAATTGTTGTCTCTCTCATTACTATGGGCCAATACCATGGTAAAGACCCCTAATATCCATATTACCATGGTTCAGATTCTGTATGCAACTTTCATTAACAAGACTTGTGTATGTACGCAACCTGACTTCTCAGGACTCGCATATACTTTCTCAAAATTTACCTTCACCTTCCATTTGTCTCTGAACTGAAATTCCTTTGTCCATATCACCTGTAACATATGTACTATTTTGCATGAGTTCCATGTTGACATCTTTATTAAGTATGCTGTCATTAATAGCAACACATTAGCCACAATGCCAACAATCTCCCCCTTTGGACTTGATGGCAACTACTTTGATGTTTGATCATCACTTATATGAACCTGCAAACACACCTACAAATACCAAGACTTCTCACCAAGCTACTCTCCAAACATTATTTACAAAATACCAAGCTCCTCTCCCCCTTTGACATCAAGGGAAAAGGGTTGAAGAATGTTAAATGAAGGCTTCTCTCCCCCTTTATAGAGAGGATCATTATAGGCCTAATCTGCTGAATATGAAACTACATACTAACCATGATTTCTCTGAGCATATGTTGAACCTTCTGAAGATATTCAATAACGTAGAAGACTTTATGACTTAACCAAATTTGACTTTTCCCATGACCAATGACTCTTTGCTCTCATGATTACATCGATTACCCAACATATGGGGTTCTACATATTGGACCAAGATTTTTTCATCAATGTCCCATCATAATGGGATTACATACATGCCATGAATTGATCCTAATATCCCATACATGACTAAGTTTTACAATTATTTACAACATGGGTATTTTCATGACCTTTATATCAAGAGACATATGAAATTTATAACCAAACATGGACCTCAACAATGAGGTATCAAGATCATGATAGTCACCAACAACCACCATACACCATATAGGAACTTGTAACATGAACATTTGATCGTGGCAACATAGAACCAACATGAACATCCTCATCATCAAGAAGCTATGTAAGATAAGGAAATGTTGCATCAACCTTTCCAACATTTTCATCCTGTGACCAAATATGAAATGCTTTTAAGAATCACCAAGCAACTATATTAGTAGCATAAGATAGTGCAATAAAATTCTTTCAACAACTCATCCCCTTGAACTTATGTCATCAAGGTCAACATTCTCTCTCCTCATATACGAAGAGTTACAATCAATGAGCATCAAAGACATTTTAATCTCTTGCAGTATATTATTTCCATGCATCAACAACATATGTGAAAACCAAAAGTATCTCTAGCATTACAAGCCATAGAATTGATCAGCAACATCACATCTTCAATATATATATTATATTATATATATATATATATATATATATATATATATATTATATATATATACCAACCATCTTAAGAAAATATATAGGCATTATCCATATCTTCACCACAGTCAAGCCATGCATCAATGATGACATAATGACAACAACATATCAATTGTAATAAATGGTGAGTGAATCATAAACTCATCATTATCAACAATGACCATATCACTTCATCAAGTGTATCACGTAAGATTAATAGTTTCACTAAGTGCACCTTAAGTAACATATAAATATCCTCCTTATGTAATCCATATAGCACTGATTGACAACATCTTTAAATCAAGCAGCATATATATTCTCATCACTAACAACAAGTAGTGAGTAAACCATGAATTCCTCACAAACACCATCATTTAGTGAGTAGTTCTCAAGAAACCCTAATGCCAACAATGTATTATTGGAAGAATAGCAGATGCTCCCCCTGAACCTATGCCAACTTCTCACCATCAATTATGATCACATTATGTCCATCATATCAACCAACAAATGTATCAAAGAATTTTATATCAACAAGAGAAACAATAATATATGAATCAATCATAATTTCTAAGCATCATAATAGCGCCACCAACATATTGTAACAAATCAATGCCAGAACCAAGGATGTTGATAATGAAATAATGGAAGCATATGAGTAGCTCCACCTGAATTTTTTCCAATTATTCATTGTTAAGATTGTTCATATCCATCTCATTAATCGACAAATCCATAAAAGTACCACAACAAAAATAACATTTATGAGAAATATACTGTAACCAATCAATGTCAGAACCAAAAAGCCAATAATAACTAATGGAAGCATATAAGAGGCTCCCCCTAAATTTGTGTCACTTTTTCTTCATCTAACAGAAACATACACGACTATCTAGATAATAGTATAAAATGTTGGTTTTTCATAACTATAACTCCCCTTAAACGTGACATGTATGTTCCTGTTCACTATTACTTCATCCAATACACTATCAGTAATATAAACATCACTAAAATAACAAAACATCATAGGGAATCTAGATACACATGCATAACTCCCCTAAGATCACACATCAATGATCCTATGGATCTGATAATCATCACATGCTCTTCATGATGTTATGTACCTCTCATTCACTTATGAAGTTACTATTTAAACAAAATAGACTGCATCAAGGACTGTCTTCTTTTACTCTGAATTTGAAGAAGAGGGATTATACCTCTTATTTCTGCCCGAGTTCATCTTTGCTAGAACATATAATTTGTTTGGATTTCTATATCCTCTTGTTATAACTTTTCCAGTTTCTTCTTCTATAACTTTTCATTTAGTTGATGTGAATACAATTATACGTCCTTTGTCAGCCATTTTCCCGACGCTTAGAATATTCTAATTTAGCCCTTGAACTAATAATGCATGAGCTACTTTTGCATACTTATCAAGTTTGATTCTACCTTTTAGAAAAACTTTTGTTGGAGCACTATTTCCAAGAATAACCTACCATATTTGTTTTTCTTGAGAGACTCAAACTTGTCCTTATCTCCAATCATGTGATGAGAGAATCCGCTTTCTATGTACCATCCATCTTCATCTTCAATTGAACAAAGAGCAAGGCCACACCTTATCTATTTTTCTTCTTTCTGCTTATTATGAGAAGTGATGGTGGATCCATCTTTCGCATGTATTTTGGTAACAATACTCTTATCTGGTTGCTTTCCTTGGAGGAAACTAACTTGTTATTTGGTTGGATTCATTGACCCTTTCTTGCATTCTTTTTCTACATGCCCAAACTTGCTACAAGTATAACATCTTATATGACTAGAAAAGGGAGCAGACAAATCATAATATCTTTGTCTCATATTCCTTCTATTGCAATCAATAACTTTGTGACCAAATATGTTGCAAGCAAAAAAATATCCCTTAAAGAAACCTGAGTACTTGGGAGTTGATGATCTTCATGTGAAGTGGCTATTTGCTTGAGATCGAAACAATCTGCTTCTGCAATTGGCTGCAATATGTCCATAGTTATGGCATATAAAACATTCAACATCATTGATCAGAGGAGAGAATTGATTAATATTTCTATTATTGGGAGAAAATGATTTCCTTTGAAAATTCATTTTCCTTGGATGCTGATCTAGTTGACTTCTTATGTCTTTATCAATAATTTCAGACTTTGCATTGTTATCCTTCAAGTTTTCTGCACAAGCTTGTGAGCTAGATTCTCCTTTTACAGTTTCATAAAAGCCAAGACCAGATTTAATGGCAGGAGACCTTTGACTATTAAGAATGTTAACCAAAATCTTAGTAGAATGTTACCCAAAATCTTAGTACTATCTTGAAATGCCAATTGCTTATCTTTTTCTGCTAGCTTACCTTCTAGAATAGTTACCTTAACCTCTTTTTCAACTACAGTCTTTTCTAATTGAGTTCTCAACTCAATTATATCCTTCTTAAGCTCATTTTCTTTTTTTTCAAATACTTGAAGAATCTCCTCATATTGTTTGTTTGACTTTCCAGGATATTATTTGAGAGAGATGATTTTTGCTTCAAACCCTTCACAGTAACTAGTTCTTTCTTTAAGCTCCTCGGTTTTTGTATCCTCTTCATTCACTTTATTTCTTAATAATGTTACTTCATCTTGTAGTCTTTGACATTGATATTCCTTTTCCTTATACTACTTGCTCATTCCTTCTTCTATTTTTCTTCCTTCTTTCAACCGATTCTTTAACATGATAATCTCTTCTTTGTAGGTACAGTCCCTTTCATCAAATAGTTGTTGTATAATTTGATGATATCTATTCTCATTTCTGAGCCTTTTAATTTCTGCTTCTAGGGCCATCATTTTTTAATATGATTTTTCTCCATAATGACTATCTTCACTTTTACCCAAGAGGGAAATATCAATTGATTCATTATCATCATCACTACATAAGATAGAAATTGTGCAATCATTTGTACAATGGCTATTATGCCCACAATTAAGACAAGAGTCAATACCTAGTGATTTCTCAACATTATCTTCACTATCTTCCTCTTTCTTAATCAACAAAAAGCGTGGTGTAGTTATAGCTGAATATTTGCTGACATCTATAACAATAATTGAATCTGATATATCACTCTCACTGCCACAATTTACTTAAATTAACTTGTTCCTTTGAGTTTCCTTCTTCTTTTGCTTCTTTCCCATTGTCCTTGATCCACTCTCAAGCTATTAAGATTATATTGGAGTGACCTTCTCTAATACGAATTGTTGGAATCAAGATTTCCATTACACCAAAACCCGTAGGTGTTAGTAAATGGACACATTTCCAGAGTTAACGGATCCATGAGAGGTGGTTAAGAACATGTCACGAAACACATGGGGAGCGTTGGTTTATCCAATGTCCAACTATCTCCTCCCCAGTGCTAGTCAAGTGTGATTTGAACTCGAGAGGTTTAGCTCTAATACTAATTGTTGGGAAAATATTGAGGGGGAGGGGTTGTGAATCAGTATTTTAACTCACTTTAAAACTTTTCCTTTCATATTCTAATTTTTGTATGCTATTTTCATACATGAAACCTGTGTATGTATGCGACTACGGTAAATGAAAACTGCATATATCGAGTTAACTAACTTTTCATATATTTCAATGTCTATTCATATTTAAACACTGCATCATTACCTTATTATTCATTCATTAAGTAGAAAGCATGAGAAGTAAAGAAAATATATATCATCAACACACAAGAAACATATCAACACCAATGAACACCATGATTTTAGGTGGAAACCCAATGTGGGAGAATAAGAAAAATTCATTGCATTTTGTACTTGTGCAGACTCTTACCAACACACAGGCATGCACTCACAGGAGGCTACAACTTCCACTCATTCTCTAGCATCCACTAGAAGGGAGCTCCAACACCCTAATCTCGTTTACTGGCTACTACCATAAGGGAGCACCTAGCCCCTGCACAAATTCACCAGCTACCACTAGAAGGAAGCTCTGACTCCCTCACTAAAGGCTTCAATCTTCAACATCTCTTGTGGACCATGTTTCATAATATTTCAGACTGGATCCACCTAACACAAAACATAAAAACCTTTAGGCCACCATTCATCATAATTTCAAACTGGACCCACACCCATCATTAAGCTCAATACCAAACTAAATTCGTAATCTGTAAAGCAATCACTGAACCAACTGAATCATTGTAACATCAATCACTAAACTGAATCTCAATCAACCATTGCAACTGGATCAAAGCAATCCATATCATATATAAACCATTAGATCATACCAATGCATATATCAAAACATATATTGTTAATCATCACAGAAACATAGTGTTTTTCTTGTAAACCATGATCATACATACATTATATTGTATATGCTACTATTCTTAAGCACACCTATGTATATACACGCTTCCTTTACATCACACCTGCGTACATATTCCAAAATCACTGACTATTGCATCATGAATCATTGCAACCCTGAATTAACCATTGAACCATACATAGATCATTGAACCAATCACATATCACTAAAACAATCATAGATCACCATATTGTAGCATCACTAACAATCAATATTTGATTCCACAGTTAACCCAATCATCATTGTCAGACACATATCATTAAGATAGAGACATCATCGATAGACAAAAACAAACAGATTAGACATTAAATGTCATTATTAGACAATACTGTAAACCCTAGTACATACACACAATTTCCACAAGATTGATCAACGTATGTATGTTCTTACCATGCACAACACCCGCGTACAAATCTCAACATACTGCAAACTTTATCTCAAAATATATATGCTACCCTGCAGAGATGGATCCACATATGTATGCGAATATTCCCAAACACACCTACATACAGATCTTGAAAAAATTCACTACAAACACAATTTCACTCTGTAACCTTTACTGTCAATACTATAGACTTTTGAATAATACATTTAGATCACAATATTACTATTATCATAGTTTCATCAATTTTAGCTACTTAGACATTTGCAACAAGTAAATAAAACAAGCATATATGTCAACATATCTTCAGATCTTTTAGATTTGAGTCTTCTCCATGCTCCCTAGTGCACGCATGTTCTATATCATATCATGCATGTATAACCCATTACTTTCACACTTAACATCTTGATGTCCATATCCTTATATAGATTAAGCCTTAGCCAATGCCTTAGGCAAATCCCTTGGTAATGTTGTTAGCATTCTTTGACGAGATCAAATAACCCTTGTCTCTCCCATTACTATGGGCCAATACCATGGTAAAGACCCCTGGTATCTAGATTACAATGGTTTGTATTCTATACACAACTTTCATTAACAAGATCTACGTATGTATGTGACCTTGCTTCATAGGACACAGGTATACATTCTCAAATTTTACCTTAACCATCTACCAGCCTCTAAACTGACATCCTTTGTGATATGATGTCCATATCACCTGTAACATCTGTACCAGATTGCATGAGACCCATGTTGAACCCTTTATTAAGTAGGTTTCCATCAAGGAAAACACATTAGCCATTGATTTAGGTGGCTTCAAAAAGGCTCAGAAATCAAAGATGGCTTTGGAAAAGCTCAAAAATAAAAGTCCTTGTGATGTCATTAAACTAATCTCAAATTGAATATATCCTCATACTGAATCCAATGATGCGAACGACACCTCAAACAGACATCTTATGCAAAATTTATGGTCCACTGAAGATTTCGGTAAATAGTGAATCTTTTTGTAGATGCAAGACAGGTGCCACGTGGCATGTTCATATAGGATGATGTAAGCAGAATCTGGAATATTCTCAGTGAATCAGAGTGTGACACATCGCACATACGTATGAATGCTGATGTGAGCAGGGTGATGTGGCAATATGGACCAATCAACATTTGACATGTGGAAGTTGATTGGGTATATAATGGAGCAATGAGGAGGTGCCACGTGGCACCCAGCTGGCAATCAACTAACCATTCAAAAAATTGCATCGGCGGTGGGGTACTAGTGGTGACCAAATTGTCACCTAGTTAATTTTTCTGGTGACCCCAATAGACGTTCGGTCATCCGCGGTGGTTACATGGCGCGTGGGTTTTTCTTTATAAAAAAATAAAATGAGTTGGTAGGCCCACGAGTTTGAACCCATGATATCCAACCCACTGCTACCATGACTTACCAAATGACTAACCAAGTGGTCGATAATCACAATGCTAAAAAAATTATTTAACCTTGTGTTGTCGTCGATAAGGGAGAGGTGCCAGGAGAGAGAAGGACAACCCGAGGCGGGCTAGGGCCATACGGACACGCGAAAGTCAAGGCAGGCCAGGGCTGTACGGGCACGTGAAAGTCGAGGCAGGTCAGAAACCCGTGGCACAAAATACAAGGCCTAATATTCTGCTCAAGATTCTCAAGAATATTCTCTATGGAATCTTTGAGATTCCCTTGAGCCAAAAAAATTCACCAACTCAGAAATAGGCTAACTTTATACTCATTCTTCTCAATTTTTCACAGGGAACATGATGATGTAATCAGTTTCCTCCTATGAGCAATAGATCTTCAGTCAACTTCCGGAGAGGAATCTTTGTGAAACCATAAGGATTCTAAAAGATTCCCTTGGGGCCAAATTTTCATAGTGACATAATTATGCCAACTTTATATTCAAACGAAACATAATTTTGCTAGGAGTCTGATGGCGTGATTAATTTTATAAACCAGACTGAATTTATACTCATTTTACTGAGTTTTTCGCAAGGAGCATAGTGATGAAGTCAGATCTATCATCTGAGCAGCATAATTCTAGTCAACCAACGATAAATAATATTTGGGGAATCTTTGAGATTCCCGAGGGTCCATATTTTGACCGAAGAAGAAAGGGGTCGAGTTTACAGTTATTTGACATGATTCCACACTAGGAATTCAACGGTCCGGTCCATTTCTTCAGTAGAGGTGTGCATTGTGAGGCCATCCCCAAAAATGGAGGTATAAGGTGCCTTTTGAACATGCGTGTAATTTGATTTTTGTTGAATATTAATGAAAGCAATGTCCCCAATTTCAGCAGAGCCAGGAGACAGCCTACATTGGGTGAAATTCGTTAACAACCTATTGTGTCTTTGCTTCCCATGGTTGCCTTTCATTTTTCGCTTATGTTATGTGTATGCATTTCATGGTTACATGCTTGTTTACATGTGATTTTGAATACATGAAGTAAAAATATCCGGATCAAGTTTGGTATCAGAGCGAGTCTTTTGTTGATGTGAATTGCAAATGTATGATAACCAGGGGAAAATCCAAAGAGGTGAAGGAAAACTTAAGTCCTTTGATCCAGAAGCAGGGCATGCAACACGAAGATGCTCGGTTGGAGGAAGATTGAAATTATCGCAAGGCCTTCTACACCATGGCAGAAAAAGTGGACAAATTGTTTGCAGAATATGAGAAGACAGTGAAGCAAGAGAAGAAAGAACCATATGATCATGCCTCGGTGAATCATGAAGGAGGAGGAGAAGAGATTCCTAAACCTCCCTCTCCATCTTCCAACGAAATTTCTTTTTCTTCATCTTCTCGTCATTCTAGAGGTAGAAAAACTCATACGAAACCCTTTTTTAATATGGATTTCAAGTTTGATTTACCTGTGTTTAGTGGATAATCTAATGTAGCAAAGCTAGATAACTGGATCAAACAGGTTGAAGTATATTTCCTCATATAATGAATCAAAGAGGATGAAGCCAAGGTCTAACTAGCATCCCTTAGATTGAGTGGCACTACTCTCGTCTGGTGGGAAGGCAAACTACAAAAAGGTGGTAAGACTAGTCGTAAACTTCTTTCATCTTGGTCTGAGTTCGTTTATGCTTTAAGAGGACAATTTTACCCTTTGGGTTACAGACAAAAGGCCACGATGGAATGGCCACATTTGAATCAAAGTAAAGGTCAAACTGTTCATAATTTTACAGAGGAGTTTGGGAAACAAGAATCAACATTGAATACTCCACTAGGCACTCCTGAGATGTTGATGAAATATATTATCTCTTTGCATAGTCATTTGTGTCATTCATTGTTATTAGTTAAACCTAAAAATCTTGATGAAGCTAGTGTGAAGGTTGTACACCTTGAAAGTAGGGGGAAGCATGAGCAAGAAGACTTCCCAAAAAGGACAAAAACAACTAAGATAAAGGAAGGAAATCCCTCTTGCACTCATTGTGAGAAAGAAGGGCATGATGTGGAGAATTCCTGGAAATTTCATCCAGAATTGAGGCCAAAGAGGAATGACGGAAAAGAGAAGTAGAAAAAAGTTGCAATTGTGCAACAAGACCAAGAATCTGAATCAAAGGATGATGAGAAGATCACAACT
The DNA here is from genome assembly GCA_000404065.3 of Pinus taeda. Lineage (NCBI taxonomy): Eukaryota > Viridiplantae > Streptophyta > Pinopsida > Pinales > Pinaceae > Pinus > Pinus taeda. Next base: position 71,274 of record APFE030426325.1, on the reverse strand, counting down.
GCAATATTTGCAAGTGTTAGACCAATTGACCTAGGATCATACTCTGGTGATTAAATGAAGATTGTAACTCTTGGGATTGTAGAAGGTGGACCTATTGACTTGGGTTCTGATTCAAGTGATGAGACAAATATTTCAGCAAACATTGTGCTAAAGGTGAGAAGGGAACCAAAGAAGGCACGACTCCAAGAACTTGAAGAGATCACCCAAAGAATTCAAGCTGAGGATGTTAAACTAACAAGGATCCTACAAGAATCATAGAAGGAGAAACAAAGGTTACAGCATTAGCTACAAGCCAATGAGGAGGCCTTGGAAAAGTTGCATCATGAAAAGCCTCAAGTAAAAAGTGATTCTTCAATTTCATGTTCTTTTTATGATGATGATTTTGTTGCTTTTGAGAAACATACTATAGGAATTGGATCAAAATTATTGAATAAGATGGTGTATCAAGGGAAGGGCCTCGGAATTAATGGCTAGGCCATTGTGAATCCAATCAAATTTGAGGAATTGCCTTGCTATGCAAGACTTGGGTATGTCAGAAAAGAGGTTGGAGAATTCTCCAAGACAACCAATGACCAACCGAGAACGGATGATGGGAGCACCTCTTCACACTCCAGTGATAGTGAGGATTCCATAGGAACTTATCATAGGCACACTGGGAATAAGCGTTCCAAGACGATCTAGACAGTTTGGAGGAGAAAAAATCATTGTAGCCACTTCAACAAGGATGGACACCAGAGACCCATGTGTTAGATACTCTATGCCCGGAAAGAAACTATGAAGGAACCATCCGGTGAAGATGTCCAACAAGAAAATCAGTCGTAGGGAGATGACCCATTCACTTTGTTGAGTGAGAGATGGTTTTATTAGATATAGTATTTTATTGTGGCCATATTATTGTAAATCACATGTTGTGAGATGAATGTAAAAGTGATGATGTGTTTTCCATCACTTATGAAAACAACATGATGATGTTTCGGCCTTTTGTTGATAGATGGGGTATTGGTTTCTTTAATGATGTACAATTGACCAAAGAATGTGTCTTATAAACTCTTGGCAAGTATGGGGATTCTTTGGTCATGATTGGTCATGTAGTTTGAAAAAAATGTACCACAAGTTTGCATGGAATGAAGATGATGGAGAAGTAAGTGTGGCTTGACAAGGTGCTTTAGATTGTAGATTATGTTCATGCTTTTGGAGGACCAAAAGCTCCTCAGTGGGGCTGAATGATCTAGGTGGCTCCAAAAAGGCTCATAAATCAAATAAGACTTTGGAAAAGCTCAAAAACAAAAATAATTGGATTATCATGAAACTAATCTCAAATAGAATATCTCGTCATTCCGTATCCAACGACGCAAACGACACCTCAAACGAACACCGTATGCAAAGGTTATGGCTCGCTGAAGCTTTTGGTAAACAATGAATTTTTTAGAAGATGCAGGACAAGTGCCACGTGGCATGTCCATACAAGATGATGTCATAAGAATCTAGAATATTCTTAGTGAATTAGAGCACAACATGTGGCATATCTGTATGGTTTTTGATGTCAGCAGGGTGACATGGCAATACAAACCAATCAGCGTTTGACACATGACGGTTGACTGGGTATACAGTGGAGCAATGAGGAGGCACCACATGGCCCAATCAGGGTAGGCCACGTGGCACCCATCTAGAAGTCGACTAACCATTCAACAAATTGCAGTGGTAGGGTACCGATGGCAGCTAAATTATCACCTAGTTAATTTTTCCGGTGACCCTAACGAACGTTGGGTCCACCAGTGGCGGTTACATGGCACATGGAATTTTTTTTATATAAAAATCAAATGAGTTGCTTGGTGTTAGGGTCCTATAATAATAGGATTCATAATTTTGAATTTCTGCAAAATGTTTTCCATATTAAAAATTTAAAAATGTAAAGAGGGTGTGTACTAAAAGAATAATCAAAGGACAAAAACAAAGAAAAAAGATCAAAAAAGTGAAAATATGAACCCTAAAAAGAAATAAAAATAGATCATGAAAGTGTGCAAATTCAAATGCCACTACCATTGCTTTACTTTGTAAAATAAGATTGTGTGCAACTTGTCAGAAATGCCACAATCCATGATGGTCAAATAGCTTAATCTTGACTCATTCATGCTTTAAATTTCATGTTGATAGATAGAGAATAAAGATCTAGCCAAACTATTTAACCTTGTAAAATCAGTAGTTAGGCAGAGAATAAAAATGAGCTCACCAGTTTAATCTAAGCCATTGGAAGTTATAAGGTTAGAATTAGATAGTTTTCTTATCAAAAGAAAAGGAAATAAAGGGTCAGCAAGCTCAAATGCACCCACTGAACTGAAGAAAAAAATGTTAGGGAAAATAAATGGTAGGTAGAAGGGGTTCTGCAAAATGCACAAGGTTATTAAGCCAAGAAGCACATCTATCCTGCTTAATCCTATGTTTGATGTGTAGGAGGAATTGTGAGAATGAAAGGACATTTACCAAGTTTGTTTACTGATTTCCCCCCATTTCACTATGACCCCACATACTTATTTGCTAATTTCCCCATTATCCCTTCATCACTTATAAATACCCTTTTTTCCTCTCATTTTGACCTCTACCCCTTGCTTTCACACATTTCCCTAGAAATTACCCTTCAAAAATCATCCCCCTTTCCAAAAACCCCTTTCCCTAGTGTGAAACCCATTCCCCATTACAAATATCACTTCCCCCCTTATTAATTTCTCTTTCCCCCCAAAAACCCACAAAAACACCCTTATCCTAAGTTTTTATGCCCCCGCATTATGTAATTAACGTCCCCACTTCATATTTTCCCCGATACCCTTGTTAACCCACTAACCCTGGTGCAGTTAAAAAACCCCGCCACATAACCCATGGTCCCACCTTATTAACTGCTGCTTATATTAAAAAAGAAACCTGACATTATGCGATAATTAATTACATTTATGTGTAATTAAATCTCCGGCCCCACAAATCACTTTTCTGGTTCTATCCGTGCAACTCGACTACGCGATAGCCCTTTGATCTCCTATCCCTAGGTCCGATGGTGTAAATCCATATCACGCAGATTCATCGTTCGATCAATAACAACCTGAGAGCATGCGAGATTTGTGGTTTTTCCTAGGCACTATTTTGCTACGTGGCGGCACCAAGCTAGATCGTGTGCTTGTGAAAAATACCGCTCGCCCTCTAAAAGTGGTGTGATGGCCTAGAAAACCACCTCCCCACCTAAACTGGAAATTGCCCACTATTCGTTTATAATTTCCACACCAAAATGTCACCGTTACTCGTTAAAAGGCTTAAAAAGCCCCAATTCACTCTTTTCTTGCATTTTCACTGTAAACTACTACTAAGCCATTTGCGACTCCCTGAACCTCTGCAACCAATTTGACCACCCTTTGTTGCTTGAAGACGTTCTTGATACCCAATTGAAGCAAGCAGTTAACAGTTGAAAACTACAATACCTTCTGTATTCTCCACTGAACCCCGTCTGCATGCCAAACCATCAATTTCCAGGTATTCTTGGAAAAACTAGAATGGCCCTGTGAATTTGAAAACGCACAGTTAAAATTGAACGATTAATTAATTGAAATTAATTAAGAAACTTTCCTAAATTGAAGAGAAACTTATTTGTATACCCCAAACTCTTCTTTTACAGACTGTAACTACCCTCCCACTCTACCAGAGCTTCTAAATCTCACTCTTGAAACCATTATGAGCCTAATTCAAATCTGTAAACCCAATTATGGCTTCCAAAACTTCTCTGAACATGAGATCTCTACAAACCTCTCACCTGGACATCGACCACCTTGCATTAGAAGACAAAGACTTCCAAATAAAGGATACTTCTTCCCCTTCCTACCTTCTAAAACTCCACAGTTGGAGTAAGGACAAATTCTTGAACCAGAACGATGACATTCACCTTTGGGAGTCTAATTTGCCCAAGTATTTATTTCCAGAAGTACACCCATTCCCAAAAATCATCCACTTTTGTCATGCTTGCTACATTCCCAGCCAAAGAGCCATTGTCACCCCTGAACATCAAGTGTTATTTACCATCACTGCAAAATCCATTAACCAAATGTTGCAGGTCCAACGAAGCCCAAATGAGACCCCACTTTCTATTGGAGACTTGTTGGACCTCTATACCAAGTTAGACCTTCCCAGAATAGCCCAAATTTTTCCAAACTTTCATCATAGAGGAGTGTCATACTCCTACAGAAATTCCTCCATATGCTGCCACCATTTTTTCTCAGAGAGGCAAACAAATCATAACCATGCTCTCTTGCATTCTAGGATACACTACACATGAACATGTGGATGAGGTTGTCCTTGCTTTCCTTTCCATCTTTAGTGCAAGAAAGCCTCTTGTTGTAATTTACAACTATGCTCAGTTCATAGTAGATAGGATGCATGTTCAATTCATTAGACTACCAAGTGAGAGAGTATTCAAGTATTCTTCAGTTTTATTTCATATGTTCTTATACTACCCATCAGATAGATTCCCTATCAACATTCAGAAATTGGACACCAAAGGCAATCCAAGATCAGTCATATATTGGACACCGTTGATCCAAAAGTACTCTACTATATTTACTTACAAGGACTTCATTGATTCATTTTTCGATCCAGTTATGAATATTCTAACCAGTAGCCCTCAGCCCAGAGTCAGTCAAGAGATCAAAAGGGTGTTACAGTTGGCAAAGAACAGTAAAGTGGGAGACTGGCATCTGTACCAGAACCACACAGAAATAAGAATATATGGATGCCAACTTTCCCCTTACAAACTGCCCAAATACCTCCCCATGAGGATATTTGCACTAGAATACTTTAGGCAGGTTATAAATTCTGATGAAGTAAATTTCCTAGCAGCTAGGAAGAAAACCCAATTCAAAATGAAAAAACAATTGGGCCCCTTCATTTGTACTACCATAGAATCTGGACTAGAGGCAGATAAGATTTTGCAAGAAATGAAATTCAAGAACAGATTTAAGTGGTAGTATGACCCTCATGGAGTCATAATTAAGCTAAGACGCAAGGTCAAATTGGGACCTTTCATCCATCATCCCAGACCAGACATTGAGAGGTTTTCCAACCAATCAGAATGGTTGGAAAACACTCTAATATACATGGATAGTACTATAGTTGATGTAGAGAATACATTGATTGATGTAGAAAAACATATTGATACAAGTTCCTTCCTGCAGGTTCCAGAACTAGGAGAACCAATGAATATTCCTCCTATTATATAGACTCCAGCAAATGAAGACAAGAATCCAAAAAGAAACAAGGAAGAAGGTTCCAGTTCAGCTATGGAAACCGCAGATGAACAATTTGAGATCAGTTATAGGAAGAGGCCTAAGCTTAATCCTGTAACTGAACATGAAGACACCATTGACTCGGTGGCAATCACTGACACTGATACAATGGTGGAAAGGAGCAAAGGCACACCAACTTTAGGAGAAACACACTAGCCCTCAATATCAAACACTCAACTTATTGAGAGACAGCTCAGTGTTGAGGTTTCTTCATTCACCAAGCCCATGGATAAAGAAAAGGATACCAAAGATATATACAAGGAAATCAAGTTGACGAATGAGAAGATGAAGGCTGAAAGTTATGCTCAATACTTCAAGTAAACGATAGGAAATCAAAGCGGGTTGATGTCAGCCTTTGACATCAAAATAGGAAAAACGCAGATGTCATTCATGCAACCTACAATCCAGTAGCCAAAAACTTCAGCAGACTATAGGAAAAAATATTTTGAGGTTTTGGCCAGGGATGTTCATCCCATTGACCAAATTGAGTTCCACAAGCAGGTAGGTGAGATGATCTATTCCACCTTGACAAGTAAAGCTATGGCTACACATAAGCAGCAAAGTTCATTAGATAATATTATAGCACATTACAAATTAGAAAAGGCATCCTCAAAGGCCAAGGACAATAGGATCAAGTCATTGGAGGACTTGGTAATTAAGCTGGGACATGATCGCAATGATACCAAGGCTGCTGAGAAATTAATAAAGAAAAAGAATGAGGACATTGCTGCTCTCAAAAAACAACTCAAATTACCTCATTTTGAGCACCCACAAACAAAAGAAGTCCTTGAGAGCCAAACACATTAGGAGGAAATGATGCACCTCGTTGTACAATTGAATGAGCAATTAAAAGAAATGGAGAAGGAGTTAGACAACTTGATATAGTTAAAACAAACTAGTCTGGAGACTGCCATTGCCACTGTTATCCCAATTGTCACTACTGCAATACCATCCACCTTGGCAGCTTCATTAGCTCCTACAAGCTCCACTGGCTATAGCACTACCAGCTGCCACAACATCTACATCAAGAGTAGGCTCAACAACAGTAGCAGCTAAGCTAGGTGGTGAGGCAAGTAAGTTGATCAAAGAAATAGAAGTCATGTCCATTTAGACCACAGAGATGAACAAGATTAAGGAAAAGATAACCAGTCTAGAGAATGATAATAAGCTTGCCCAGATTATGCACAAAGAAGAAGTACAAAAGGCAACCATAATGAATGAAAGGATAAAGAGCTGACATTAAAGGAGCCACTTGGCTAAGCTAAGGAACAATTATGGGTCAATATCATTGACTTTGTCAATGATATTTGGCCATCCATTCAAGTAATTTTTGAACAAAGTGACTTAGTGAAAGAGGCTACAGAAGCCATACAGAGAGTTAAAACAGAACTAGGAGACATGCCAGAGGAAGCCACTAGGATCATTCACTTCCTTAACTCAAAAAAAAAATATGAATTACAAGAGCTAGATATACTTGATAGTACAGGCACAATACTGGAAGTAAAAAAGGTCCTCACTAAGAGGAATTTGATTATGAACCTGGAAGATAAGCGCCAAACCATGCAGCTGGCTATAGACAGATTCATGGTTAAGTTTGATGTTTTGAGGTAGAAAGGTCTGCCAAATCCCTTGGTAATAAATGATAAATTAATGCCACAAGAGGACTACAATAGAAGCATAAGAGAGGTGGTGAGAGATCAGGTAAATACTTCCTCTATGAAGGGGATGCCTACTGGAAAGGTCCTATATCAGACCCTCGAGAACTTGTTTTACCTCCAGCATGAGGTAAAACACCTTTTTGTAAATTAACCCACTTTTACCAAGTACACAGAGGTAGATGAAATCTACAAGAAAATGTTAAATATCCAATTACCAGATGCAGACACATGGGAGAAATTGAATGACTTACTGTAAAGTACACAGTCAAAATGTAAAAATGTATAGTAAGGGTGAAAACAGCATAGTAAAAGGAAAATGATAGATCAGTCCGGTAAAAGAGTATTAGTTGAAAGGTCAAAGTACAAAGAAGAGCCAACATGAAGACCAATAGCAAGGCAGTGAATAAAAAGCAAAATATCGGAGAATAAAGACAGCACAACCTAGTAAACAGGGACAACATATAGCAGTTGAAAATCTGTCTCTATCTTCTTGCATGAAGATATTTCTTTCTCCTAGATTAATTCCCAAGACAGTTTAGGATATTTTGTAAATCATCTTTGTATAAATACTTAATAATTTGAAGTATTGAGGGTGGATTGCTATACATTTGTAGAGTTGTATTGATCATAAACCTAAGGGTTATTGGACCAATTTTTTCAAGTCAATAGACTAGACTGAGTAATAAAGAGATTTCATTACAGGATTCATGTGTTGAGCTATTACAGTGAAGTATTTTCTTTGTCAAATTTGTTATTTTCTTATATATCTCACAAACTTAAATGTTATCTAAAGTTGAATGAATTAACTGGAAATTTATCTTAGAATTTGTTTAAGTACACTCTGTTTTGAACAGTTGGTCATTTCTATGTTTTCTTTTGATATCCGGATCTGAGAATCCTTAATTGCTCTTCCATCCTAGTTGACCTCTTTCACTTTCTTCTTAATCCGTCCTAAGGAACCCTTAATTGCTCCTTGGATCCGATTGAAAACACCTTCACCATCTAGCCTTGAGATCTGACGTAACTCAGCTACCTTGCCCTGTAGACACTATTTTTAGAACTTGATCCAGTCCTGTTTGCTTGAAATAGCCCAATTGTAAATGATAACCCCCTGTCCATCTAAGTAAGTGATCCCACCACCAAATCCAAATAAAAACCCAAGCACAAATATAACTAGCCTAAAATCAATTAACTAAACAAAGTTAAATCATAAAGAGAGAGCCCTCTCTGAGCATTAGGAAGGCTAGATCCTAATCTCCAAAGTAGGTCTGTGGTTACCTCTATCATTTCTTTCTCTAACAACTCAAAAGAAATTTTGGAGTGATAACATATTCGCGACCATACTAGAGACTCAATCCTTGGTGTAATAAAACTTTAAGGAAATCTTAAATTTTACCTTTTGCCCCTTAAGATCATTTTTTGGGTTGTTAAAAAAGTATCAAAAAATGATTAAAAAATTAAAATTCTGGCTCCCAAAAAGACTCACTATACCAAGGAAAATCCAGATCCAAACCCTGCTACAATAGTTGATGACCCTGATAGAATTTTAAGAAAACCAAAATAGGTAGAAACTCAAGCAAGTATTAGCCAGTTAGTTAAATCAAATTCACTCCTCGAGGAATTATCAACTTTAGAGGATATTCCATTTGATTTCTCATTTGACCTCTTAATGTTTAGAACTAAATCAGAAAATGCAATTCATGAAACTGTGTTAGACCTTAATTTTATTCAATTCATTGAGTCAAAAAGGTGCTTATACATCCAAATTTAGATAAACTTGTGCTGGATACTTTTGACAAGATAGAAGCTTTAACCTCTACATTGATAAGCCATATAGATGATGCCTATCTTCAACAATTAGTTGAATTAGCTGCCCTCACTGCTGCTACCTCTGAACTTTCTGTAGAATCTTCAAATACTATAAATACACCTTCATTTACTACCACCTCACCTATAATATCCACTATAGTTCATTCCCCTAAAACAATTATTCATCAGCTTCCTATCCAACCAATCTCCACAGCCTCATCTTGTTCATCTCCATCCATTTCAAGCCCTTCCTCAAGCACCCCTACTTTGCCCCCTAGTTAAACCAAAATCTCAGCCATGGCAGACAGATATGCACCTTTGGTTTTACTAGCACAACTCCATGTCATGCCCCAAGATTATCAAAGAAAAATCTTTCTTTTTGATGCTACTAGTCAATATATTTCCCAACAGTATGTGAAAAAAATGACTGATTACTTTGAATTGCATGAAATTGATGCGTCTGATGTACAAATGAGGTTGTTTGTCCAAACATTAACAGTGGATGTTAAGAAATTGTTCAAAGGTTTACCTGTTAATCATATTGCAGATTTAGCTGCTTTTCATAGATTGTTCATTGATAGATGGGAAAGAAAGAAAAATCGTCTGCAAATACTATCGGAATATGATAACATTAGAAGAGCTCCTAATGAATCAATTCAAGATTATTTTACTAGGTTCAACAACATCTACAATGCAATCCCTACTAATATTAAGCCTCCACCATACCTAGCATTCATCAAATTCCCTGATGTTTTTGACACTGATATGTCATACCAATTAAGGGAAAGAAATCCTGAAATATTGGAACAAATGCAAAGTGATGTTGTTAGCGTAGAAGCCAATCTATTAGCTAAGAAGGCTAGGATGAGAAATGACAACAAAGTTGTCATTAAAGAAGAAAATTCCACTTCTGATGGTAAAATAGATAGTTTAGCAAAGAGTGTAGAAAGTATAATGGATAGAGAGAAAACATGGAAAGAAAAATTCAGGGGAAAATCAACAGCCACCCCCATTAAGAAAACCCGACTTCAGGAAGAATCCTAACAATGGTAAGAATGCTATATCGGATTAGCAAATTAAACCACCCTTTCAGGAAAATTATGCTGAGGGTTCACAGTACCATGAGGGAGGGGATGACACCCAGATAAACTTATTAGGGATTAAAAATGAAGATGTTGCTTTTTCTTACTCAAGAAGAATAGGAATTGTACATGTTGCAACAATTGCAATTAGAATCTGGAGAGTCCTTTGAATTTAAACAGGGCTATGAATCTGCTATATATGAGGTTCACAAACAATATAGCCTAAGAAGTAAAAATAATAATGAAATTCCCACGAAGAGATCAATCCAAACCCAAACTAAAAAGATAACAGAAGCTCTTGTGACCAAAATTCTACAAATCCTCCCTAGGGGAACTCAGGAGACTTCCAACCCAAAAATTGTAGATATAACTTCATTTGAAACTCAAATTGAAACTGTTACTCAAACCATTCCAATTAAGAGAATTCAAAACAAAACAACTGAGACACAAGCTGAATTGCCTAGTGCTGAAAAAGAAGATAAAAATACATAGACCGCATTTGCCAAGGAAGATCTCATACAATCAAGCAAAACTCAAATGCCATTTAATATTAAGACTGAGATAGCAAAATCGAAAATATCAGTTCCTTTGACCGGGCTAATGAAACTTGAATCATATAGATCACAAATCACTGAAACATTAAATATAGGTGAAGGAGAGGATGCTGTGAATTTGAATGATGATCAACCTGAGTTATTGTTTGGTCTTGAAGTGGCACACATCAGCAAGGGGGTATTCTTCCTTTCTACATTGTCTTGAATATTCATGATAAAATCTTACATAATGCTATGCTAAACTCAGGGGCATCCCATAACTTAATGCCAAAAGCAATCATGGAGAGACTAAATTTAGATATCACCAGACCATACAAGGATGTATTTTCCTTTGATTCTAGCCAAGTCAAATGCCTTGGCCTGATTAAAAATTTGTGTGTGAATCTAGTCCAGCACCCAGCAAAGAGTATTTTCATGGACATAGTAGTTGCTGATATCCCACCCAAGTATGGAATGGTGTTATCTCACTCACGGGGAGAAAAGTTGCAGGGATCTTTACTGTTAGATATGTCATATGCCACGGAAAGAATTTGTCCGAAGTTTGGAAAAAAAGAGGCTCTGGTAGAAAACACATAGAGCTAGGGTTTGTAGTAGGATATCAGTGTTGGGTACCATGGAGAGGCGAGAGGGGAGGAGTTCCACTCCCTCCTACAATCAGGTAGTCTCTAATCGATTCAAGAAACCACTGGGGATTTAGGAAAAAGGAAACAGGAAAACAGAAGCTCACAGGGGCAGGAAGAAACGCAGGAAGAAGTCAGAAAAGAGAAGCGAATAGGAGGAGATAATTAGAATGCTGATACCATAAATCAGACTGGACCATGTAAGCCTAGGGAAACCATCACACCTCGAGTGGTGTTAAGTGATCCAGCGCTATAGGCGCATAGGGAACACATGGCGACTTATGCAGTTATTTGTAAATTTATGGGGTTATAGACAATAGAGAAGGCCTTAAATGCATGGATAAAGAATCATTGGAAACCTAAGGGGGATATAGATCTAAACCTTGGATCCACGCATTTCTTTACTATAGTTTTTACAAACATAGAGGATAAATACATGATGTTTGAAGGAGGGTCTTACTTCTATGTTGCTATAGGCCTCTATATACGGCCTTGGGTGATGAATTTTGTATCGAAGCGTGAGGAATTCACTTCGGTCCTGGTATGGGTAAGGCTCTATTCCCTACCTCTAGATTATTGGTAGCCATAATCATTAAAATCCATAGGAAATAAATTAGGGAATTTTTAAAAAATATCAGAGGCCACAATGCGAGGAAAGTACACCTCCTTTTCCCGTATATGCATAGAGATAGACCTTTCTAGAGCTCTACCAGATGAAATAATTCTAGAGGTTTTTGATGAAGAGTGGGTGCAAGCAGTGGACTATGAGCATTTTCCTTTCAGATGCCGCAAATTCCATGAACACGGGCATCTATTCAAAGGTTTCCCCTTAAACAAAATGGAAAGCAGAACTAAAGAAATTGAAAGCTTTAACAAAGTGGGGAGTAGAGGTAAAGGAGGGAGAAGGAACCAGAAGAAAGTCAGTGAGGAAAAGCAGTTTAGTCAGAATGGGTTCAAGATATTAGAAGAAGAAGAGAAGCATGATAAAGCGAACCAGATACTGGAGGATAGCATTGCAGAGAAGGAAAAGGAAGATAGCATGGAGGATTTACCTAAAAACAACCAATAAATGGAGGATCTGTCGAATACTATGGAACTTGACAAGGACCAAGAAATGACCTCGAGCGAGGTGGGAACAAAGGATCATGAACTGCGAGATATTCTGGATAGGGAGCATCTAGATCTGGAAAAGTTCCTGGAGCAGGGAACTACCAAAGGAATGGATTCGCTACCTCAAGAGGATTTTAATAGGGTGCAACAGCTATTCCTATGGAGAACTTAGGAAAAAGGTACGGAGGTCAAAAGAAACCATGATAGTTAGGACAATGAAGGGCTTAAAACAATGAAGGCAACATCGGGACTAGCTCCTAGGAACCCAGGCAGGAAAAGGGGTAGGAAAAAATAGAATGAGCTGCTGATAGAGTGTGGAAAACTCATGACCAATTCAGGTAAGATGAAAGGCCTAACTAGTTACTCATTTACAAATCTTTCTTAATGAAGCTCACAACATGGAATATTAGGGGTCTAAGAAGTAAAAGGAAATAAAGAAATCTTAGCAATAAAATGAAAGAAGAAAAACTAGATATGATTTTCATCCAGGAAACAAAATGTTCAGTAGAAAAAATAAGAGAGATACATAGCAAATGGCTTATCAAATATGAATATCTAGAAGTTAAAGAAGACAAAGTAGCAGGAGGAATTCTCACACTCTGGAACCCTCAAAAACTAGGTATCCTAGATGTTGAAGCATCCAGGAACTATTTACCAGTGGTTATACAACCTTTGGGGGACAATGAAGTTTATTTGCTCACAAATTTTTATGGTCCACAAAATCCGGTAGAAAAACTTAGACTTCTAACCTCATTGGAGGAGTTAACATGAAGACATCTAGTTATCCCATGGATTCTGGGAGGAGACTTCAATGATCAGGTCTCTATAAAAAAAAAGGGGGGGGACCAAATCACTAGGTAGAGATTTTATAGCATTTTAGAATTTCATAAACAACATGAAGCTTGTAGATATAGAGACAAGTAATGGCATCTTTACCTGGAATAATAAGAGGGGAGAAGAGTCTCAAGTGGCCTCTAAACTTGACAGATTCATTATCTTAGAGGACCCCATCCTCACAGGCCATAACTTGGTAGCATTGATACTTCCTTTTAGAGGCTTGGACCACTGGCCTATTCAACTTGAAGCGTCCTTTATAGGAACTCCAAGAAATATACCTTTCAGGTTTGAAAACATTTGGCTTAACCATCCTGGGTCCATCAGCAACATTGAAAGATGGTGGACAGAAGATATGCAAGTTCAGGGTACTAAAATGTTCCTTCTGCATCAGAGATTGAAACATGTCAAACAAAGGCTTAAATTTTGGAACAAGAATGAATTTGGCAATATATTCGAAGCCAAAAAAGCAGCAGAATGGAAACTACAGGAAATTAACCAAACCCTCATTTTAGAGGGCTTCACCGAGGAGAGTAAGGAATAAGCGAATTATGTTCAACAAGAATGGGAAGATTTTTGCAAGCAAGAGGAGATTTTCTGAAAATGGAAATCGAGGGTTCAATGGTTAAAAGAAGGAGAAAGGAATACAAGGTTTTTTCACAAATCTACCATGGATCATAGGTCGCATAACAAGATTTCAAAAATCAAGGATACTCAAAGAAAACAGTTCACTACACATAAAGAAATAGAAACTATTTTGTTTCAGCATTTCCAAGGCATAGCCGAGGAGCCTCTCATAGACAGATCTCAATTCATCAAGGACTTCACAAAGCACATTCCTAAGCTAGTGACAAGAGAAGACAACTATAATCTTAAAAGGCCAGTGAATGAAGAGGAAATTAGTGAAGTCATCAAAGAAATGCAAAATAGGAAAGCTCCAAGTTCGGATGGTTTCAACATTGACTTCTTCAAAGCATGTTGGGAAATAGTCAAGCAATATATCCTCGATGTGGTGGAGGACTCGAGGAAAAACAAAATTGTTCTAAAGGCGCTCAACACCCTTGATTCCAAAGCAGGAGAATGCTATCACACCAGACAGATTTAGACCCATAGCATTATGCAACATGGTGTATAAAATTATTTCAAAAGTAATTGCGAACAGACTTAAGCCCCTGCTCCCAACTCTCGTGTTTGAGAAGCAAACTAGATATGTGGAAGGCAGGCAAATTCTTAATAACATCATTCAAGATCATGAGGTAGTTCACTCACTTAAGAGCAATAAGCAGGCAGGTATGATCATTCATCTTGACCTAGAACAGGCTTATGATAAGCTGAGCTGGGCTTACATCAAGGAAGTACTGATAACATATGGCTTTGACTATAACTGGATTAGATGGGTAATGGCCCTTGTAACCACCCCAAGTTTTTCAATCCTATTAAATGGCTCACCATCCAAGACCTTTAAGCCCTCGAGAGGACTCAGGCAAGGAGATCCGCTCGCACCCTTCCTCTTTATTCTCATGATGGAAGGGCTAGGCAACGCAATTAAATATGCCAAAGGAGAAGGAAAAATCCAGCATCTGAAACTCACTTTAAACGGGGATGCCTTGTCCCATCAACAATTTTTGGACAACACCATGTTGCAGGGTACACCCACGGTCAAGGAAGCTCAAGCCTTCAAAAAATCCCGAATGACTTTGCTTTGGCTGTGGGGACAGAGGTAAGCCTAAGCAAATAAAAAAATTCCTTTTTTAATACTGATAGCTATTCAGAGAAACCTCATTAGAATTATAGGCTTCCAAAGGGATATGCTACCCTCCAAATATTTGGGAGTTCCTCTGATAGACAAACCTCTGAGCAAGGCAGTTTACGAGCCGGTTATTAATAAACTTCAAGACAAAATCTGGAAATGGACAAGCAGGTCTTTGAATTTAGTAGGAAGGCTAGTGCTTACAAAAGCTATCATTCAAACCGTCCCCATCTTCATGCTTTCATCCCTTCCAACTCTTAAAAAAGTAATGCAAAACATCAGAAATATCCGAAGGGATTTTCTTTGGGGCAAAGGGGAAGAGAAAAAGAAATGGGCTTTGGTAGTCTAGGATAAGATATGTTAACCAAAGATACACGGAGGTTTGGGACTTGATGACCTTGAAACACTAAACAAATTCTTGGGGGAAAAACTATGGTGGAGATGGCTAAAAGAATCAGTTTCCCCTTGGGCCAAAGTATGGAAACAAAATTATGCAAACAATTGGCAAGAAAGGGATTACATCAAGGTGTCTGGACTCATCAAAGGCCCCCACATATGGAACAAAGCTTGGGAGAATAGAGCCTTAGTTCAAGAACACAATTTCTGGGAGATCAGAGATGGAGACCTTGCTTGGTTCTGGGAGGATAGTTGGCAATAGGAACCTAAACTGTTAAAACAAGAATTCACTAATCTCAAGTATGATACTGATGACAAAGGCTTACTCAAAGTAAAGGATTTTTGGGATCGGGACAAAAGTGATGGAAATTGGAGAATATGGAAGAACCTTGTATACAGTGATGATTCCCCATTGAAAGTCTAGGCAGAAGCTCTTACAGTCATCTTGGAATAGAGAAAGATTATGAAATCAACATCTTCAGACCAACTAAGATGGGGTAAAAATAATGAAGGAAAATTTAACCTCAAAGAGGCCAAATGAATAGCACTAGGGCTCGACTTCCCAAACCCGGATAAGGTATGGAAGGACCTATGGCAGAACCAAAACTGGATGAAAATTAAACTATTTATGTGGTTAGTGCAGCATAAAAAGATTTTGCCTTGGGAAAACCTTAGGAAAAGAGGGGTAGTTGGTCCATCTAGATGCCATCTATGTGAATTACAAGAAGTAACTATGGAACACCTTCTCAACCTCTGCCCATTCACCTCACCTTGTGGAATTGGATGGCATCAATCTTTAGACAAACAGACAGGGACATTGGCAGCATCACGAGTCCTTTGAAGAATTGGAGGAAAAATTTCTCTGCAAATGAAATAATCAACAAAGCATGGGCTTTGGTTCCAGGCTTTATAATCTGGGATGTATGGAAAGAACGCAACAATAGAATCTTCAAGGACAAGTTTGGATCACCCCAGAGCATCATGGCTCAGATTATAAGTAAGCTCAAAGAGACTGTAGGAGCCCTCTTAACCCCCCCCCCCTGAAAACTAGACTAAATTTCAGGATGAGTATATTCTTCTTAATTTGGGACTGCAAGGACTTTTCCCCCAGGGCACAAATAAGACTGTTAGTCATATCACAGCTGATAAGGAATTCTGGCAACCTCCACCTTAGGGTTTTAAGAAATGTAATATAGATGGAGCCTCAAAAGGAAACCCTAGTATGGCTAGTTGTGGAGAAGTCATAAGAGATGAAAAGGGTTTCATACAAACCATTTTTCACAGTCACTTGGGGAGGGCCACCAATAATATGGTAGAGCTCATGGCCATGGAGCATTGCCTAGAAATATTGAGGGACTCAAATTTACACAACACCATAATTGAAGCTGATTCTGAATTGATAATTAATTCAATCAAGAGAATTGGCAATGGCTCAGTACCAGAGAAAGTGTCGAGACACTGGAGGTTACTGCAAGTTTATCAATGTATTAGATCCCACTTGCAGACCATGAGAACCCTTAGTTTTATCCATGTGCATAGAATAGCCAACAGATTAGCAAATATTTTGGCAAACGAAGGTGTGCTCTATTCCAAAATAAATATAAGATATGACTGGATAAGGACTCCCCAAGGACATCTACAGGAAGAATGCTCCAAACAGGCGGCCTTAGACAAAGAGTTCTATCAAAGAAAGGAAAATAGGCAAGATGAAGACTGATGGAGACAGAGGATTTTTGGTCCACAAGGGGAAACAATATATGGAAAAGTGCGAGCAGGAGGTCAGATACCCCTCTAAAGTCTGCATATGGTTTTCGGGCGAGAAAATGCTCCCAGAACTATACACACTCATGGTTCTCGAGTAGGAAACTATAAACAGGCCTAGTCTTTGCATGGACCCTAATAACATTAAGCAGGGCCTTTTAATTTTTTGGGTCGTGGACTCATTTAAAATGGTGGCAAGTTGGCACAATCGCAACAATCCCATGGATTTTGCGAGGACAACAACAAGAACTTTAACAATTAAATCAGACCCAAAATTACTTAGGCCGGATTTTTATCAAGCTTCGAGTTCGATAGGAAGGTTAAGTTTCGTGCTTATTGCACTATCATCTTGGAATCGTGCGCTTATGGTGGATTTTGGGCAGGTAATGTACTTGGGGGTTAACTCCCCAGGCGAACCCAAAATGACTTTTAAAGGTGGTTCAATGTTCTTATTAGGTCCAAGTTATTGGTTAAAGGGTGTGCATGTTTGCCACCTGAAATGCCTCACAACCATTTGATCTGTGGAGGAAGATCGCTCTGTCTTCGAAGAAGATTTCGTATTGTTTTGTGGGCCCTCGGCCCAGGGTATGTAATTTTGGCTCAGTAACAAAGGTTGGGTTGGCTTGTCATTTTGGTGGGCCACACCGCCTTTGTTCTTTATGTACAAATATGTAACTTTTTAATTAATTCAATAGAAGGAACCACTCTCGCTTAAGAAAAAAAAAGATATGTCATATGCCACCATATCTGTTTTTGGTCAACAAAGGAAACTTTACAGAGAGACCTTAATGAAATACATGGTGAGTAGTGCAGAAAAACCACAAAATTTCCCTATATACTCCATGCATTCTGATATGGACTCTTTTATCTTGTACAATTCAGAACATGACAAAAATGAAATCACAGTTGTAGAATAAAAATACAAAGCTCCTGATAGTGAAAGCATTCTTCATGATTCCCTATGGCATTTAGATTTTGAAGGCTCAGTGAATAGATTATGAGCAAGTGCAGGAGTGTGGATTCACAACATGGAATATAATCATTCTGAAGGTCATGCATTTAGATTAAACTTTAAGTGCACAAACAACATGGCAGAATATGAAGCTCTAATCTTAGGACTACAAATGGTTAGAAAACTTGGAGCCAAGAGAGTTTCTATAATGGGAGACTCAGAATTCATTATTAAACAATCAAAGGTGAATACTCTGTAATAATCCCAGACTTAGCCAATATAGAGAGACTATCCTAGATTTGGTTAAAGACATTCTGGAAACTGATTTTGCTGCGATTCCTAGGAAATAGAATATGCAAGCTCACAGTCTGGCCACTTTTGCTAGTACCTGCAAATTTCCTTTTCAACCCAACCACCAGTACACTGCAGAAGTTAGACATAGGCCTGTTATACCTGAAAATTTGAAACATTGGTAGATTTCCTCACAAGATTCTCAAATTTATGATTTCATGAATGCTGAAGGAGAGTTTCAAAACTGTAATATAGATAGAGAATGTACAACAGATAATAACAAAGATAGTGAGATATATATAAATGCTTTAGATATAGGTAAACCTACTAATTTCACTAAAGTAGAAATATATAACTTAGAAAATGTAGAAATAGAAGAAATAATGAATGATGATCATGAAATTATAAACCTTAAAAATAACTTTTTGCCTAAGGGATTAGTCCCATTAGAAGATTTGTTTGATTCAAACGATGTAGCTAGGAAACCAAAAATGCAACCTTTAAGAGTAGATATAGAAGAATGTAACATAGGAACTGAATAAAAACCCAAACTTATCAAAATATCAAAAGACTTACCTCCAGATGAAAAGATTAAATACATAAGTATGTTCAAAGAGTTTCAATATGTTTTTGCCTAGAGTTATGAAGACCTAAAGTCTTATGACACCAGCATAATTCAACATAGGATACCTATCAAAGAAGATCATAAACCTTTTAAATAAAATCTTAGGAGAATTAATCCAGTTCTTATGCGACTCATTGAAAAGGAAGTAAAAAGGATGTATGATGCCCAAATCATATCACCGATCAGATATTCAGATTGGGTCTCTAATTTGGTCACTACTAGGAAGAAAACAGGAGAAATCAGACTCTGTGTTGATTTTAGAAAATTGAACAAAGTCTCATTAAAAGAAAACTATCCTCCACCAAAAATGGACCACATTCTTTAGAGTGTAGTAGGCTCATCCAAAATTTCATTGCTTGATGGATTTTCTGGATACAACCAAATCTTAGTTCAACCAGAGGACCAAGCAAGCCTGGATTTACTACTCCTTGGGGTAGTTTCATGTATTTGAAGATGCTTTTTGGACTAATGAATGTAGGAGCAACATTCCAGAGAGCTATGGATATAGCCTTTGCCAAATAAATCTATGACTTTCTATTTGTTTACCAAGATGACATCACAGTCTTCTCTACATCAGATAAAGAACATCTAGATCACCTAAGAAGAGTTTTCATTAAATGCAGAAAATTTGGTATTTCCTTAAATCCCAAAAAGACACTCTTTGGTCTAGAAGAAGGTAAACTCTTGGGACACATAATATCCAAAGATGGAATTAGAATAGATCTAGCTAGAATAGAGGCTACCTTGAACATCACTCATCCTAGAAACATCAAAGAATTACAGTCATTTTTAGGCAAAATAAATTTTCTTAGGAGATTCATTTCAAACTTAGCAAAAATAATTAGAGAACTAAATAACATGTTAAGGAAAGATTCAACACTTAAGTGGACAGTAGAGGCTAAACAGTCTTTTGAGGCCATTAAAGAAGCCCTTACCAAATCTCTAGTCCCCATAAGTCCTCATTTCCAGAAAGATTTTATAATTTTTTCTTTTGCTTCATAATATACTATTGCAGTAGTCTTGTTGCAAAAGAAATGTTGGCTAGCAGAGCTCCCGCATAACAGTTTTGGGGCTGAAAGCCTATAAGTTAGGATAATAATATTGTAAATCTCCAAAATATGCAGAGCGTGAAATGTAATAGGTCGAGTCAAAAGGTTGTCTACCCAAGAAATAGTATAGAATAATAGGAAGTAAGTTGGCCTACCCATGGTCCGCAGACCATGGGAATGTATAAATAGAGCGAGGCTCTAAGGGTAGAAGGCAGTTCATGGTTTTGATGGATCTTAGTGCTATGGGTTTGTGAAGAAAGTATTTTCTGTGTTTGTAAGTTCGAGTCAAGGGTCTTGATAGGTAGATAGAGGCTCTACAATTGTGTGCGTAGAGGCCTGGTAGAGTCCGCAACTGTGTGCGCGGACCCTTGCAGCTGAGTGCACAGGGTGGATTTGGTTGCATTGAAGAGAAGATTAATAAAGATAAGAATACCTGAATCATTGTGTGATTTCTTGCGGATTTGTTATTTGCTTATGGTTTGAATTTATGCATGATCTGTTATATGAGCTTACATATTTCTTTATAATTGCGCGCACGGGGTTTTAAGTTTAAATGTTTGCTTAAAGACTGTAAAGAGTAGATCTAATCTATAAAAAACTCATAAATCACAACTCTGAAGGAAGTGCCTTGTTCTGGATCTACACGAAAGGTAAAGTAGCGCGAAGCTATAGAATGGTTCGCAAAGCCTCCAGACCACATCAAGACATCCCAAGGGTGCGGAAACCTAGTTCTAGCACCCTCCCCTGCTATCTCGGGTGAGACCTCAGTCCGCGCTCTGTGGGTTGTTGTCGAAAGGGCCGATAGCTACAGGATTTGTTTGGCTAATAACTCTTCCGAACCTGGGTCAGGGCCCAACAAGCCAAAAAATGGTTTCGTTTTTGGGACCGGGATCTGCCTAAGGGATGTCTGGTGTCGAGACGCTAGAACCCTACAGAGAAAGAGTCTGAGGATTGATTAGATCAGGAGTGATACGAGTTCATAGTAGGTCCTAGTACAATAACGCACAAACCAGAGGTTAAAGATGATGAGCGCGATCTAGTTACCAATATTCAAAGGAGCAGGAAGCGAAGATCTAGAACAATTTTGGTTCGTGGTAAGGGTAGTATGGGAAGCACACAGAGTTACAGATGATAACATCAAAAAGGCTACCCTAATTAGCACACTGCAGGACCATGCGTTGACATGGTATATAAAGTACTCAAGCGATCACCCGAACGCAGGAACAACGGAGATACAGGCTAAATTGAAAAAAGAATTTAGCCAACCGAAATCAGAAACGCAGTCAATCATAGGGTTCAAGGAGATTGCAATGATGCCTAGTGAAACTTCGTGGGATCTAGATCAGAGATTAAAAAGTACAATCCACGAGGTGAACATGATACTGTCATATGTGCAGCACTGCACGTGGTTTGTGGTGTCATTGATAACACATCTGAGGATGGCGTTGTCACAGTAAAAGATCTCAACCCAGGCTGAAGCATTAGAGACAGCGATGATGTTACATGAAACTCCACTACAGGATTCGGGGTTGGGAGTTCAGCAAATCCACGCGCAGATACAAAACCTGTGTTTAGAAATGCAAAATTTAAAACAAGAAAAGGCACCACACCCAGAAGCACGGGAGGAAGTGTGGTGTATAAAGTGTAGAAGCCAGGGTCATGATAAGGATCACTGTCTAGTCTTTCTGAACTATGTGGCAATGAGGGGACCAACACCAGTGCGACTAGAGGCACAAGCAGGGCCAAGTGTGACACCCTCGCTCTGGTGCAAATCTTTCAGGTGTGAGGAAAACACAACATAGACAACTGTCATCTACTACCAAAATTTAACCAGACCCCCCAGTAGCTATTTTGCAACTTTTGCAGATTGGTGGGCCACGAGGAGCGACACTGTCGTAGTTATCAATTATTGATGGACTGGTCCTCTACCTACAGAATGCAAACTAAAGTGCGAGGTCAGGATCCAGCCGCGATGATACCGCGCGGTGGGTTCTAGGGATGTGGACGAGGACAGGGGGGAATGGGACCAGGAAGGGGTCATGAGCAGCTATTCTATTACAACTCTGGAGGACCAGGACACTACGTGCCGGACTGTACCAACCCGACAAGAATATCGTGCCTTTACTGCGAGCAATTCGATCATGAAGTGATAGATTGCCCCACTTTGATAGCACAGATACGTGAGAAGAGGGCAGCGCAACCTACAATGATGAAGAACGTCCAAATGATGAGGGCCAAACCACGCGAGGAAGACCCCAACATAAACATGGTGCTCAGAAGTGGTGCAACTACAAGGGAGGATAAGAGGAAAGTAACCCAAGGACGATGTTGGCGTTCGCAAGGAGACAGATTTGGAAGCTAGGAAGAGCTTCGCGGAAGTCTCTACCCCAGGTAGTAAGGATCAACCCAAGCTGGAGAGGGATCCCTCAATGCTAACTACCATTTTAGTGACATGCATGAAATTGCTTCGCGACAATAGGGTAGTTAAAGGATTACAAGAATTGATAACTAGGTGAGCAGGGTCAGGTGAACCTCGCATGGTCCGAAAATTGGGAAAACATGCATCGTGAACTGGGTGGGAAATG
This sequence comes from Pinus taeda, assembly GCA_000404065.3. Lineage (NCBI taxonomy): Eukaryota > Viridiplantae > Streptophyta > Pinopsida > Pinales > Pinaceae > Pinus > Pinus taeda. The sequence continues at coordinate 48,880 of APFE030426325.1, read as the reverse complement.
CGGTTAATGGCACAGATTGGCGACTATGAGATGGATCAGATCATTCTGGACTTGGGCTCAGATGCAAATGTACTACCTAAACAGACTTGGGAGTGCATGGGCAAGCCCACGCTACAATGGTCTCCTATTCAATTGTGGATGGCGAACCAACAGAAGATCCTACGCATGGGAAGACTACGAGGAATTATAATAGATATAGAAGGCGCGAGCACCCGAATGGACTTTGAGATAATAGAAATCATGGATGAAAGTAGCCCTTACCCTGCATTGTTAGGGATAGGCTGGGCCACCAATATGAATGAGGTTATTAATTTAAAGAAGTAGAAAATGATATTTGAGAAGAAGTCACTCCGTGTAGTCATTCCACTAGACCCAGCTGAATGACTGCGTTACACTGAACCTGTGCACGACAAAGGAAGTGATGATGAATTAGATTGTATCTACAAAATTACCGCACGAAATCAAGATTGGGTTAATCCGACTACAGAAGGAAGAATATTGTGGGGCCATGCAGAGTCCTACACCGAAGATTCAGATGAGGAAGATGAGCGGTGGCATAATCGGTTGAACAGAGTAACCACGTTACCCTGCAATATGATGACTAAGTTGTTGTATTGTGTCAGATTCCAGGATCACGAACTGTCGATGTATGATGGGTTGATAGCAGTAGATGAATTCCTGACCAAATTTGAAAGTGTGGTTCCAGAGCACCAATGGTTTGAGGCTTTGAGATGGGCATTGTGTGTGACATATGAGCATTGGTGGGGCACATGAGGGAACAGACGCATGATGTAGATAAGATTTGGGAAACCGGAACTATGAATAACTGAGAAATACGATGGACGTGATGACTCGCGCATGCACCTTACCAAATGGGTCCAATCCTATGGAGAAGAGCCTCAACCGAAGTGGGTACACTTATTTTATCATACCCTGGATGTAATTCCAAGGAACTGGTATACTAAAATAGAGCTCCGACATGGTATAGGCGGATGGGATATCTTGTGCGAGGGTTTTTTGTTAACGTTCCTCTTCGAAGATCAATGGATGGATACTGTGGATGACACGTTGCAGGTGGTGAAGGCTGCTATTTTCAAAATACCATTGGAACCAAAAGAAATCGTGCAGCCAGACTGGTCGCGACAGTTGAGCCAGGCCCTGGAATGTTACAATGTGCAGGTAGAAGATGATGAGGATGACCCTAGAAACATCAATATTTCAGAAACAAGGGGGAGTCGCAAGGTTCGTGGACTAGCAATCGAGGATCCAGACATCACCGCGTCACTGAAAACGAAATAAGTAAACATTGGAATGGAGGAAGAGCCGAAGTATGCAACACTTGGGGACTATTGGGACGATTCCATGGTGGAAAATATCTTCGAATTGCTTCGAGAGTATTAAGATTTATTCTCGACTAAAATCATGAGTTAAAAGGCATCCTCGCTGACCTGGGAATGATGAAGATAACCCTTAAGCTAAATGTGAAGCCAGTTAAGCAGCGACCTTACCAGTTGAATCCAAAATACAAAGTGAAGGTCTGTGAAGAGTTAGACAAGATGCTTGCAGCATGAATAATTGAACCAGTGGTGGAGTCCGACTGGGTAAGTCCTATGGTTATGCAGGAGAAAAAATAGAAAGGTGAAATTCGCATCTGCATGGATCTCCGAAAGCTTAATGATGCATGTGTTAACAATCCATTTCCGATGCCATTTATAGATGAGGTATTGGAAAATGTGGGAGGATAGGAAGCCTACTCCTTTACGAACGACTTCTCGGGGTACCACCAGATCAAGATTGCACCGGAGGATAGGAGTAAAACAATGTTTGTTACCGAATGGGGCTACTTTCAGTATATGGTGACGCCCTTTGGACTAAAGAATGCACCAGCAATATTCTCACGCGTTGTGGTAGCCACATTCAAGGAGTTTATACACAAGTTCTTAGAGGTATATCTTGATTATTGGACCGTATTCAGGCTGGTTAAGAAACGTACCGCGAGCTTAGAGTTAATGTTGGATACTTGCCGACGGCACCAAATTGCACTTAGCCTAAATAAGTGTACTTTCCTCATCCCCTTTGGGAACCTGCTCGGCCATGTGGTTTGTAAACAAGGTCTGATGGTGGATCTGGCAAAGATTGTTGTCATACTCAACCTGCAAGTGCCGCGAAGTGTCGAACAACTGCGCACCACACTGGGACATACTGGTTACTATCGAAAGTTCATAAAAGGCTATGCACAGATCATGACACCAATGGAACAACTGCTGAAAAAGCATGCTACTTATTACTGGAATGAGGAATGTAACAAAATTCTGGAAACGCTTAAGGAAAAGATGGAATTAGCCCCTATATTTGTCTTTCCAAAATGGGACATCGAATTTCACATGCATGTTGATGCGTCATGTATCGAGTTGGGAGCAATACTCACACAGGAAGGAGCAAAAGGAATTGATCACCCGATCGCATTCACAAGTCGACAATTGTAGAAAGCTGAGAAAAACTACTCTACTACTGAGCGTGAGGGATTGGCAATGGTATACGCGCTCCAGAAATATCGCCACTATATGCCCGGAGGACACTTTAAGATGTACTCTGACCACTCTGCGCTAAAATACCTAGTGAATAAACCTGTGTTGGGGGGGCGCATTTGTCAGTGGTTTCTATTATTTCAATAATATGACTTCAAAGTCAATGTAAAGCCAGGACATCTAAATGCAGGCCCAGATCACCTATCCCGAATTGAGAACGGCGAAGAGCCCACAAATTTAGAGGAAGGACTACCAGTTGCACAGTTGTATGCAGTGCACATCGCGGATGGCCATTTTGAGGATATAATCCACTTCTTAACCACAAGAACTGCATCGTTTGGATATTCCATTCAGCAAAAGAAAGAATTAGTGATACATGCAATAGATTTTATTGTTATTGCAGGGCACCTCTACAAAATGGGCAACGACGAAATATTACACAGATATGTACCTGAAATCGAGCGAGGATAGATCCTAGCCGAAGAACATGGGGGGGTTGCTAGAGGACATTATGCAGGCCGCACCACAGCATAGAAGATTCTTCGCGCCGAACTATGGTGGCCAACTTTACATAAAGACTTGAAAGCGTATTGTCGGGCCTGTGACGTATGTCAATGGACTGGGAAACCATCACGGAGGGATGAAATGCCGCTCAAGCCACAAATGGCGCTGCAACCATTTGAGAAATGGGTGATCAATTTTGTCGGGCCTATCACACCTCTAGGAAAGACAAGGGTGCGCTATATCATCACGGCGATAGAATAGTTGACCTGATGGGTGGAAGCACAGCTGGTTAAAGACTGCACGATCGCTACAGTTGCGAAATTCTTGTTCAAGAATGTGTTAACACAATTCAGATGTCCAAAAATTCTAATGAGCAACCGCGGAACACATTTTCTAAATGAGACTATCAACGCGCTCACTGAGGAATTTCAGATATATCATCAACAAAGCCTGCCGTACCATTTGCAAGCAAATGGGACTGTTGAAGCATTTAACAAAATTTTGGAGACAACATTGACCAAGGTATGTAATGTGTAGTGAAACGATTGGGATTTGCACATATCTACTGTGTTATGGGCATACCGAACAACATGCAAGAAGTTGATGGGCCAGACACCTTTCTGGTTAGTCTAGGACAAGGAAACCGTCATGCCAATGGAATACATTGTACCTAGTTTACGAATAGCAACGACGACAAGTATGGCAGACCACGTAGATTTGGAAGAAAGGATTGCGCAACTGGAGGAACTTGAGGAGGAGCGATTTCTGGAAAGATTTCATCAACAAGTACAGAAGCAACGAGAGAAAGCTTGGCATGATCGCCATATCAAGATGCGCATGTTCAAAGAGAATGATCTAGTATTACTATATGACAACAAGTTCAAGAAATTCCCTGGCAAGCTCCGCATGCACTGGTTGGGACCTTATGTAGTCAAAGAAGTTATTAATGGAGGCGCGATCCAGTTTGCCAAGCTTAATGGAGACCCCTTCCTGGGAAGAATAAATGGCAGTCGCCTGAAGTTCTACACGGGTGGACCGACCGCCTAACTAATTGCCATAAGGACAATCTCACCGCTCCAGCCAGTTGAAAGAGAGCACGGGATGATAAAGAAGTCTGGGAGAAGCTACGCGACAACTGGGGTGTGCGTAGATTTGATCTGTCACAAGGGTCGCAGTTGCACCGAAAAGGCTGCGCTGTTGCGTTGATAAGCAGAGAGGTGACCGTTGTTGTCACTATTCATGACAAGATGTTTGAGTTATGGCAAAAGGTGTTGGGTGTGGAGCTTGATTATCTTCTATATTCAAAAGTACCGCCACATTGGACCCCAGTTCAAAATGGGGGCGGCAACGCCGCCCGTAAAATATTCGCTAAAAGTATATTAATTTCTAGTCAATCTGGGCCGTTCATTAGGTGGATGATCTGACGGTAGAACTTATGTTTAGTTTAGGGTTTTTTTCCCCTAGAAGGCAACCCCTCTCTTTGTATGAGGGCATTGTATTTGAGGCTGTGAGATAGATGTGTATTTCAAGTGTGAGCGAGAAACAGAGAGGTGAGACTGTGAGAGAAACAGAGGATATTACAGCGGATTTGCTGTAGGTTGTGTCTCTTCATTTTGCTGGATAATAGAAAGGAAGGACTGGCTGTTCGGGGTGGACGTAGCCCAAACTGGGTGAACCACGTATATCTGTGTCTCTCTTGTTTTGTGCGTTTTCTGTGTTTATATTTCTACATTATTTCATGTGTTCCATTGCTCCGTAATATATAATTTTCTAACAAAAGGGAGCAGGCGGCAGGCAATTAAGACACGGGGTATGAGCCATATCTAGAACAATTTATCGCAAGCTTAGCAAGAGGGCACCAGAAAAGGTGGAAGCAAACGAATTTGAATTTCGAGACACTTATAAATCATAGGGGGAATCCACCAAACGAGTTGCACTTCTGAGAACAGTAAGCTATTGTGCCTTCCCGCCGCTATGGAACTATTCATTATCTACGATCAAGGAGTAAGCCCGAGGGTTGTGATATGGCCAATGGAGATGCAGGACTTTCTGAAGAATACGGTGTTGATAGTTGCAGTCACTGCGCAGAGTTCAGCATCAACAATAGGGGATGTGTCAGAAATTGGTAGACACGAAGCAGAACTGGTCCAGATGCTGCTGCCTAACCCATGGGCTAGTTGGTGAACCATAAAAGATAAGGGAAATGCTATAAATATGGAGACAAATGGTGGAATTGCAGTTAACAAGTCATCTCTGATGCACCTTGAAGATTGGGATCTTGCGGACAACAGAAATGGTCTTGCAAAATTGCAACACAAGCTGCAACAGACAGTGCGTATAGAAGATACGGAAGTGGAAAATGGCTACAATGGTATGAGGAGTTCCCGTATGTGGCACCCCAGCTAGAGCTAAAATCCTCTGAGGGGGTGTTCTGTGTTAACTGAGCAGAGCAGAATGAGCATTATCAGTTGTGTGAATTGGTAGAAACAATGGAGCAGGAGCTAGACAAAGTGTTGCAGGAGACAAAGAGGGAGCAGTCCGTCACTCACAGGAAGGTGAACCGCGAAGCCTTGGCAGCGCGTATCGCCGCACTGATGAGTGACTCAGGATGAGTCATGATGATTGTGTTGGGGGCCTGTTGGGTAGCGAAGGTCCCATGTAACAGTTTTGGGGCTGAAAGCCTATAAGTTAGGATAATAATATTGTAAATCTCTGAAATATGCAGAGTGCGAAATGTAATAGGTCGAGTCAAAGGGTTGTTCACCCAAGAAATGTTATAGAATAATAGGAAGTAAGTTAGCCTGCTCATGGTCCACAAACCATGGGAATGTATAAATAGAGTGAGGATCTAAGGGTAGAAGGCAGTGCTTGGTTTTGATGGATCTTAATGCTATGGGTTTGTGAAGATAGTATTTTCTGCGTCCGTAAGTTCGAGTCAAGGGTGTTGATGAGTAGATAGAGGCTCTACAGTTGTGTGCGTAGAGGCTTGGTAGAGTCTGCAGCTGTGTGCGCGAACCCTTGCAGCTAAGTGCGCAGCGGATCTGGTTGTATTGAAGAGAAGTTCAATAAAGATAAGAATTATTGAATCATTGTGCGTTTTCTTGTGGATCTGTTATTTGCTTATGGTCTAAATTTATGCATGATCTGTTATATGAACTTATATATTTCTTTATAATTGCACGCATGGGTTTTAAGTTTAAATGTTTTCTTAAAGACTGTAAAGAGTAGATCTAATCTATAACAAACTCATAAATAATAACTTTGAAGGAAGTGCCTTGTTCCAGATCTTCGTGGAGGTAAAGTAGCGCGAAGCTATAGAACAGTTCGCAAACCCTCCAAAACACATCAAGACATCCCAAGGGTGTGGAAACCTGGTTCCAGCACCCTCCCCTGCTACCTCGGGTCAAACCTCAGTCCGCGCTATGATGGTTGTTGTCGAAAGTGTTGGTAGCTGCGGGATTTGTTTGGCTAATAACTCTTTCGAACCTGGGTCAGGGCCCAACAAGCCAACAAGAATGATCAAGGATATGAGCAACCTATTTCATTTTTCAATAAATCTTTAAGAGATGCCACACTAAAGTACAACATAATGGAAAAACAAGCACTAGCTTTAGTGAAAGCTATTAAATATTTCAGAGTATACATATTGTATTCACACGTCATTGCTTATGTTCCAAATTCAGTAGTAAAGTACATTTTGACATAGGATGGGCCTGAAGGAAAGAGAAGCAAATGGATTTCCACTATTTTGGAATATGACATAGAAATAAATCCTACAAAACTTATCAAAGGCCAAGGTTTAGCTAAACTCATGGTTAAATCGAACTGTCAGGCCTTAGATATAAATTTCATTGGTGCCCTAGATGATCAGGAAGAGATGACGACTCCACAGATCAGTGAAATTTTTATAGATTCACCTTGGTATGCAGATATCATATTTGTTTTACTAAACTTACAAGCTCCTCCTGGTTTATCTAGAACTAAAGCTAGATTTTTGAAAATGAAATCATTGGAATATTGTATCATAGATAATGCCTTATTTTGGAAAGACAATGGTGGAATTCTATTAAATTTCTTATTGAAAGATGAAGTTGACAAATTTATGCAAGAATTTCATGCAGGAGATTGTGGAGGACACCTATATTGGAAAACAACTGCTAACAAGATTCTAAGGGCAGGTTTTTACTGGCCCACCCTTTTTGTAGATGTCAAGAAACATGTGATATCCTGTCATAAGTGCTAAATATTTGAGGGTAAAAGGAAGCTTTTACCTTTACCTCTCAAACCCATATCCACAGAAGTGTCATTTCAACAATGGGGTTTAGACTTCATTGGGGAAATTCACCCATCCTCCTCAACACAACATAAATAGATTTTGACAGCCACTGATTACTTTACTAAATGGATATAAGCCATCCCTTCTAGACAAGCCACAGGCTCTCTCATTATCTCATTTCTTGAAAACAATATCCTTTCAAGATTTGGATGCCCCAAAAATCTCATTACTGATAATGCAGCTTCTTTCAAATCCAAGAAAATGGTAGCCTTTTGTAACAAATATCACATTACCCTTGGCCATTCCACTGCCTATTACCCTCAAGGTAATGGACTTGCAGAATCCTCAAACAAAAGCCTTGTTAACATCATCAAGAAACTACTAGAAGACAACAAGAAGACATGGAACAAAAGGTTGGTAAATGCCTTATGGGCAGACAGACTAACTACCAAAAAGTCCATTGGTACATCTCCTTATCAGTTAGTATATGGAATGGATGTTGTTTTTCCATCCTCTTTAGGAGTGCCAGTGATGAATATAATTCAAGATTTGCAGGTAGAACAAAATGATATACAAAGAAGGATAAATCAAACTATACACTTGCAGCAAACCAGAGAAGAAGTCTATGTCAAATCATAAGTGATCTAGGATAAAAATCAAGAAGATTTTTGAGAAAAAGACCAAAGTTGGTGATTTTTACATAGGTGACAAAGTACTTAAATGGGATTCTAGAAGAGAAGATAAGGGCAAACATGGAAAATTTGATTTCCTACGGCAAGACCCTTATATCATTTATGGTTACAGAGGTAACAATGCATTTTTCTTGAGAGAGTTAGATGGAACATATCTACCAGGAGGACCTGTCAATGGTAGAATGTTGAAGCATTACTTTCCCACATATTAACAGTAGTTCACTTTAATTTAATCATTGTATATAACATTGCAAAGTTTATAATGGATTGGATGGTAAGCTTTTAAAAGTTGAAGCCCAAGGAGAAGGCCCTTATCTTTGAAGGGTTCACCATCATAAGTATGAATAAAGCATAATTACATAAGAGAAGTTTACAAGTTAACTACAGTCACAGTTTCAAAGGCCACTGATCTTCAAGTTCTTGACATTTTACCATGAAATGCCATCCCCATGTGGAGCCATTGTTAGGGTCCTATAATAATATGATTCATAATTTTGAATTGGCTATGGTTAGTCTTGTAATATTGTACATACTTTTGATTTATACAAAATGTTTTCCATATTAAAAATTAAAAAATGTAAAGAGGGTATGTCCTAAAAGAATAATCAAAGGGCAAAAACAAAGAAAAAGGATTAAAAAAGCAAAAATATGAACCCTAAAAAGAAATAAAAATAGATCATGAAAGTGTGCAAATTCAAATGCCACTACGATTTCTTTACTTTGTAAAATAAGATTGTGTGCATCTTGTCATAAATGCCACAATCCATGATGGTTAAATAGCTTAATCTTGACTCATTCATGCTTTAAATTTCATGTTGATAAATAAAGAATAAAGATCTAGCCAAATTGTTTAACCTTGGAAACTCAATAGTTAGGTAAAGAATAAAAATGAGCTCATCAGTTTAATCTGAGCCATTGGAAGTTATAAGGTTAGAATTAGATAGTTTGCTTATCAAAAGAAAAGGAATTAAAGGACCAGCAAGCTCAAATGCACCCATTGAAATGAAGAAAAAAATGTTAGGGTAAATAAAGGGTAGGTAGAAGGGTTTTTGCAAAATGAGCAAGGTTATTAAGCCCATAAGCACATCTATCATGCTTAATCCTATGTTTCATGTGCAACAGGAATTGTGAGAAAGAAAGGACATTTACCAAGTTTGTTTACTTATTTCCCCTCATTTCAGTACACCCCCACATACTTATTTGTTAATTTCCCCATTATTCCTTCATCACTTATAAATACCCTTTCTTCCTCTCATTTTGACCTTTACCCCTTGGTTTCACACATTTCCCTAGGAATTATCCTTTAAAAATCATCCCCCCTTCCCAAAACCCCTTTCCCTAGTGTGAAACCCATTCCCCATTACAAATATCACTTCCCCCCTTATTAATTTCTCTTTTCCCCCTAAAAACCCACAAAAACCCCCTTATCCTAAGTTTTTATGCCCCTACATTATGTAATTAACGTCCCCACTTCATATTTTCCCTAATACCCTTATTAACCCACCAACCCTGGTGCAGTTAAAAAACCCCGCCACATAACCCATGGTCCCACCTTATTAACCGTCGCTTATATTAAAAAAAAAATCCGACATTATGCGATAATTAATTACATTTTTGTGTAATTAAATCTCGGGACCCGCAAATCACTTTCCTGATTCCATCCATGCAACTCGACTGTGCGATAGTCCTCTGATCTCCTATCCCCAGATCCGATGGTGTACATCCATATCGCGCGGATTCATTATCTGATCAATAACAGCCTGAGAGCACGTAAGATTCGTGGTTTTGCCTGGGTACTGTTTTGCTACGTGGTGACACCAGGCTAGATTGCGTGCTCCCGAAAAATACAACCCGCCCTACAAAAGCGATGCAATGGCCTAGAAAACCACCTCCCTGCCTAAACCGGAAACTACCCACTGTTCATTTATAATTTCCGTGCCAAAATGTGATTGTTACTCGTTAAAAGGCCGAAAAAGCCCCAATTTGCTCTTTTCTTGCATTTTCATTGTAAACTGCTGCTAAGCCATTTGCGACACCCTGAACCTCTGCGACCAATTTGACCACCCTTTGCCACTTAAAGATGCTCCAGATACCCAATTGAAGCAACCAGTTGACAATTGAAAGCTACAGTACCTTTTGCATTCTCCATTGAACCCAGTCTACATGCCAAACCATCAATATATAGGTATTCTTGGAAAAACCAAAACGACCATGTGAATTTGAAAACGCACAGTTAAAATTGAACGGTTAATTAATTGAAATTAATTAAGAAACTTGCCTGAATTTAAGAGAAACTTATTTGTATACCCCAAAACCTTCTTTTACAGACTGTAACTACCCTCCCACTCTACAAGAGCTTCTAAACCTCACTCCCGAAACCACTACAAGCCTAACTCAAATATATAAACCCAATTATGGCTTCCCAAACCTCTCTTGAAATGAAACCTTTGCAAACCCCTCACCTGGACATCAACCACCTTGCATTAGCATACAGAGACTTCCAAATAAAGGATACTTCTTCCCCTTCCTACCTTCTAAAACTCCATTGCTGGAGTAAGGACAAATTCTTGAACCAGAACGATGACATTCACCTTTGGGAGTCTAATTTGCCCAAGTATTTGTTTCTGGAAGCACACCCATTCCCAGAAATGATCCACTTTTGTCATGCTTGCTACATTCCCAGCCAAAGAGCCATTGTCACCCCTGACCATCAAGTGTTATTTACCATCACTACAGAATCCATTAACCAAATGTTGCAGGTCCAACTAAGCCCAAATGAGACCCCACTTTCTATTGGAGACTTGTTGGACCTCTATAACAAGTTAGACCTTCCCAGAATAGCCCAAATTTTCCAAACTTTCATCATAGATGAGTGTCATACTCCTACAGAAAGTCCTCCATATGCTACCACCATTTTTTCTGAGCGAGGCAGACAAATCATAACCATGCTCTCCTACATTCTAGGATACACTACACATGAACATGTAGATGAGGTTGTCCTTGCTTTCCTTTCCATCTTTAGCCCAGGCAAGCCTCCTGTTGTAATTTACAACTATGCTAGTTCATAGCAGATAGGATGCATGAACGATTCATTAGACTACCAAGTGAGAGAGTATTCAAGTATTCTTCAGTTTTATTTCATATGTTCTTATACTACCAATCAGACAGATTCCCTGTCAACATTCAGAAATTGGACACAAAAGGAAATCCAGATCAGTCATATATTGGACACCCTTGATACAAAAGTACTCTACTGTATTTACTTACAAGGACTTCATTGATTCATTTGTCCATCCAGTTATGAATATGCTAACCATTAGCCCTCAGCCTAGTATCAGTGAAGAGGTCAAAAGGGCATTGCAGTTGGCAAATAACAGTAAAGTGGGAGATTGGTATATGTACCACAACCACACAAAAATAAGAATATATGGATGCTAACTTTCCCCTTGCAATCTACCCAAATTCCTCCCCATGAGGATATTTGCATTAGAATACTTTAGGCAGATTATAAATTCTGATGAAGTAAATTTCCTAGTAGCTAGGAAGAAAACCCAATTCAAAATGAAAAATTAATTGTGCCCCTTCATTTGTAATACCAGAGAAGTTGGACCAGAGGTAGATAAGGTTTTGCGAGAAAAGAAATTCAAGAACAGCTTTATGTGGCAGTATGACCCTCATGGAGTCATAAATAAGCTAAGACTCAAGGTCAAATTGGGACCTTTCATCCATCATCCCAGACCAGATATTGAGAGGTTTTCCAACCAATCAGAATGGTTGGAAAACACTCTAATAGACATGGATAGTACTGTATTTGATGTGGAGAATACATTGATTGATGTAGAGAAACAAATTGATACAAGTTCCTTCCTGTAGGTTCTAGAACTAGGAGAACCAATGAATATTCCTCCTATAATATAGACTCCAACAAATGAAGATAGGAATCCAAAAAGAAACAGGGAACAAGGTTCCAGTTCAGCTATGGAAACCACAGGTGAACAGTTTGAGATAAGTTACAAGAAGAGGCCCAAGCTTAATCCTATAACTAAATAGGAAGACACCATTGACTCAGTGGAAATCACTGACACTGATACAATCGTGGAAAGGAGCAAAGGCACAACAGCTTTAGGAGAAACACACCATCCCTCAACATCAAACACTCAACTTATTGAGAGACAGCTCAGTTTTGAGGTTTCTTCATTCATGAGGCTTGTGGATAAAGAAAAGGATATCAAAGATAGATACAAGGAAATCAAGTTGAGGAATGAGAAGTTGAAGGCTGAAACTTGTGCCCAATACTTCAAGCAGACACCATCAAATCAAAGCAGGTTGATGTTAGCCTTTGACATCAAAATAGGAAAAATGCAGATGTCATTCATGCAACCTATAGTCCAGCAGCCAAAAACTTCAGCAGACTATAGGAAAATTGATTTCGAGGTTTTGTCCAAGGATGTTCATCCCATTGACCAAATTGAGTTCCACAAGCATGCAGGTGAGATGATCTATTCCACCTTGACAGGTAAAGCTATGGCTGCACATAAGCTGCAGAGTTCATTAGATAATATTACAACACAGTACAAATTGGAAAAGGCCTCCTCACAGGCCAAGGACAATAGGATCAAGTAATTGGAGGACTTGGTAATTGAGCTGGGACATGATCTCGATGATATCAAGGCTGCTGAGAAGTTAATAAAGAAAAAGAATGAGGACATTGTTGCTCTCAAAAAACAACCCAAATTTCCTCATTCAGAGCACCCAAAGGCAAAAGAAGTCCTTGAGCGCCAAACACATCAGGAGGAAATGATGGACCTCATTTTACAATTGAATGACCAATTAAAAGAAATGGAGAAGGAGTTAAACAACTTGATACAGTTAAAACAAGCTAGTCTTGAGACTGCCACTGCCACTGTTATCCCAGCAGTCGCTACTGCAGTACCATCCACCTTGGATACTTCATTGGCTCCTACAGCTCCACTGGCTACAACACTACCAGCTACCACAGCATCTACATCAGCAACAGGGTCGACAACATCAGCAACTTGGCCAGGTGATGAGGCAAGTAAGTTGGTCAAAGAAATGGAAGACATGTCCATTTAGACCACAGAGATGAACAAGCTTAAGGAAAAGATAACCAATCTAGAGAATGACAATAATCTTGCCCAGATTATGAACAAAGAAGAAGTACAGAAGGCAACCAGAATGAATGAAAGGATAAAGAGCTTAGAGAAAGATCTGACATTAAAGGAGCCACTTGGCCAAGCTAAGGAACAATTATGGGCCAATATCCTTGACTTTGTCAATGATATTTGGTCATCCATCCAAGTAATTTTTGAACAAAGTGACTTAGTGAAAGAGGCTACACAATCCATACAGAGAGTTAAAACAGAAATGGGAGACATGCTAGGGGAAGCCACTAGGATAATTCACTTCCTTAACTCCAAAAACAAATATGAATTACAAGAGCTAGAGATGCCTGACAGAACAGGCACAATACTGGAAGTAAAAAAGGTCCTCACTAAGAGGAATTTGATGATGAACCTGGAAGATAAGTGCCAAACCATGCAGCTGGCTATAGACAGATTCATGGTTAAGTTTGATGTTTTGAGGTAGAAAGGTTTGCCAAATCCCTTGGTAATAAATGATAAATCAATGCCACAAGAGGACTACAACAGAAGGATAAGAGAGGTGGCTAGAGATCAGGTAAATACCTCCTCTATGAAGGGGATGCCTACTAGAAAGGTCCTATATCAGACCTTTGAGAACTTGTTTTACCTCCAGCATGAGGTAAAACACCTTTTTGTAAATAAACCCACTTTTACCAAGTACACAAAGGCAGATGAAATCTACATGAAATGGTAAACATCCAATTACTAGATGCAAACACATGGGAGAAATTGAATGACTTACTGTAAAAATACACAGTCAAAATGTAAAAATGTACAGTAAGGGTGAAAACAACACAGTAAAAGGAAAATGATAGATCAAATAGGTAAAAGAGTATCAGTTGAAAATGTATCAGTTGAAAGGTCAAAGTACAAAGAAGAGCCAACATGAAGACCAATAGCAAGGCAGAGAATAAAAAGAAAAATATTAGATCATAAACACAACCTAATAAACAGGGACAACATACAACAGTTGAACATATGTCTCTATCTTCTTGCTTGAAGATATTTCTTTCTCCTAGATTAATTCCCAAGACAGTTTGGGATATTTTGTAAATTATATTTGTATAAATACTTCATAATTCGAAGTATTGAGGGTGGATTTCTATACATTTGTAGAGTTGTATTGATCATAAACCTAAGTGTTATTGTACCAATTTTTTCAAGTTAGCAGATTGGACTAAGTAATAAAGAGATTGCATTACAAGATTCGTGTGTTGAGCTATTACAGTGAAGTATTTTATTTGTCAAATTTATTATTTTCTTATGTATCTCACAAACTTAAATGTTATCTAAAGTTGAATGAATTAACTGGAAATTTATCTTAGAATTTTTTTAAGTACACTCTGTTTTGAACAATTGATCATTTCTAAGTTTTCTTTTGATATCTGGATCTGAAAATCTTTAATTTCTCTCCTATCTCGGTTGACCTCTTTCACTTTCTTCATAATTTGGCCTAAGGAACCCTTATTTGCTCCTTAGATCCGATTGAAAACCCCTTCACCATCCAACCTTGAGATTTGAAGTAACTCAGCTACCTTGCCATGTAGACACTATTTTTAGAACTTGATCCAGTCCTATTTGCTTGAAATTTTACCCCATAGCCCAATGGTAAAAGACAACCCTCTGTCCATCTAATTAAGTGACCCCGCCACCAAATCCAAATCAAACCCCAAGCACAAATATAACTAGCCTAAAATAAATTAACTAAACAAAGCTAAATCATAAAGAGAGAGCCCTCTCTGAGCATTAGGAAGGCTATATCCTAATCTCCAAATTAGGTTTGTGGTTACCTCTATCATCTCTTTCTCTAACAACTCAAAAGAAATTTTGAATTGATAACACTTGGCCCACAGGTTTGAACACATGACCTCCAGCCCACTGTTATCATGACTTACCAAATGATGAAACAAGTGGTCGATAATCATAATTCTAAAAAAAGTATTTAACTTTGTGTTGTCACCAATGAGGGAGAGGTTTCGGGAGAGAGAAGGACAACAAGAGGCGGGCTAGGGCCGTACAGGCACATGAAAGATGAGGCAGTTCGAAACCCTGTGGCAGATAATATGAGGTGGAATATTATGCTCAATATTCTTAGAAATATTCTCTATGGAATCTTTGAGATTCCCTTGAGCCCAAAAAAGTTGCGCTAGGAATTCAACGATGTAGTCCATTTCTTCAACATAGGCGTGCATTGTCAGGCCATCCCAAAAATGGAGGTATAAGGTGCCTTTTGTACATGCATGTAATTTGATTTATGCTGAATATTAATGAAAGCAACCTCCCGACTTTGAGCATAGCCCGAAGACGTAGCCCACACTAGTTGAACTCCATTATCAACCTGTTGCGTATTTTCTTCACATGGTTTCCTTTCATATATGCTTATGTTATGTGTATGCATTTCATGGTTACATGTTCTTTTACATGCAATTCTGAAAACATCAATGAAGTAAAAAGATCCAGATCAGCCATAATGCCAACATAATATTCATTTAGAAAAGAATTTAAGTTTATAAGGAAGAACCAACTCCTTGGAAGGATGCACTAACACCCTAGCTTTACCAACACCAACTCGAAGGATGCACTAACACTCGACTAGCTTCAATTTGCTGCCCTAGCACTACCCTGCCACCCTAAATTATTCTAAAGCACCAACCTGAGTAAGACTTTAATCTCTACCTTGCACCACCTTGCCACCCTTAAGATAAAAGAAAATTTTATGGGTTCCTGTACCAAGGGTAATGACCTACTTACAATGATACGGCATTATTGTCTCAGTTGATACATGCCTAAATCATTTTCTATAAGTATGCTAATATAATATTGACTACTATAGATATTTTATTCTATTAACCCTTGTACTAGAACTTGTCAAGCATTTATCAAAATCATGGAAAAGCACAATACCAACAATGTAACAAAAGAAGCTTCACACCTTAGATCTTTCACATCATTTTGGAAGAATTTTGGTCATCATGATACTAAGGAGAAGAAATTGAACTATATGTCATTCATATGTGTCTCCTTGCCCCCTTACTTGCTTCAAATATGTCCAAAGTTTTTTTCTTTGATCCACCCTTGGAGAACCCCTAAAATCAACCTTAATCTATTCTCTAATTATGCTTTCAGTATGCGGTCTATTTCCCACCATTTTGTGGATGATATCCCTATGAGAAATTTTTTCTCCAAGATGACCCTCAGCTAGAAGCCAACAACCCGTTGCAACCACCAACTAGCTCATTGTTCCACTTCTCTACCACCTGAGCCAGCCATGTGGTCCCTCACCCATTTGCCATGATCATATGTTTGAAGGTGGGCCTCCTGATCCTAAAGGTATGCCTTGTCATTTAGTAATTAAGTATTGTAGTTTGATAATCATGGATACTTTTGGACATGCATTAATGGGGGGATTCAGCTGAAAGAATGAGCTAGGTTTGTGCTCTTGTCCCCTAGACCCCTTTTAGAGGTTAACTTTGGATTCTAGTCCCATGGGATCTCTTTTACTGACCCTTCGACTTTAGGGATGGTATTGCATAGGAAACCTTGACTTTGGTTGTGTCGTCCCGCTCCCTCATCCATATATATTACTCCCTTTCCACTCATTATAACCACATTCATCATTTCTCCCACCTGCGTCCACATTCCTCCAATGGATCCGCATAGGGTTAGCTTTCCCCTTCCCCTTGCCCACAACTTGGGTCGGGCCTGGAATGATGCCCTAGAGGCTAATACAACTAAAAAGAAAAGTAAAGCATAATTGGCCACATTCAACAAGAAAATGTACCACAAAATGCAAAAGATAGTCAAGGCAAACACATTTAGCATGTGGGAAAAATCCAATACATGAGCCCTACTCCACCATCATGGCCATCACCCTGGTTCCTACAGGTCCTAGATGAGCCTCCTTTATCATTTAGGAACCCATGTTTGTCCCAACCCCTGGTGGGAAATGAACCACCCTACATTAAAAGGGATATCCATTGCTATATCTCACACATCATGCTCTTACCCCTTGAGCAACTAGCAATTAATTAAAGAAAAATCATAAAAGGAAAAATACATATAAATAAGGGTGGAAAAATCAACGTCGAGGCACCTAATGTACCACAATTTCTCCCTCCTATACATTATATACCCAAGTGTGGGCTTCCCTTTTATTAGCTACCCTTGTACTCTAGCATGTGTCCTAGGGCTGCCCTTTTTCATTCCTTACTCCATTCATCTCTTCATCACATGCCACCACCTTTTAAAGAATGTACCTTGGACATATTACACCCTTTAGAAGTAAAAACCACCTAATGGGATACTTGGTTAACCCCATTTGGAGCTCGGAGACATTAGCACATGTCAAAGCCCATTATGGAAGGGAATGCCATTATGAAGTCCCCACCTATTTTCCATGGTTTGTAAGCCATTTTACTTGATTTCCTTGATGACTTGTTATACTAGAAGGATAGGAGACACATTGGATTTATGGAGGATTGCAGGTGTTCTCCATCTTGGGTTTGGTCTCCCTATACAAGGTATTAACCATCCATAGGGCTACATTGGCACATGTAGGTTGTGTGTTGAGAGCCATGGGCCTCCACAACAATAGAAAAACTATGTGGATCCCCAAAGATGTTCAAATACTTCTTGAGATTCAACTATTGGACAAGGAAGATGCAGCTGGTTCACCTTTTCTCATATAGCCCCACAATTGTACCATGCACTTGGAAGGTGACCCAAGACTTTTATGCTGATTTGGAATCAATTACACAATCATCCGAGCCCTTACAGATGGTATACATGCATCTTCAACTTAATTGGATACCCATGAGGTCACTTGTGTGACCTCACACCTATTGGGAGCACCACAAGTTTATTATGTGGAGAACAAGGGGCCAACCCCTTATCCATCATTTTGGAAGTCCTATTCATCATTATGGCACTTATGGACTCCATCAAGCTTCTTAGAGAGCCCAATGACATGAATTATTGATCATTCGAACTCTTGAGAGTTTTGTTATTTTGTTTATGAGATATTTTGGTGGGCTTATCACCAAAATTTAGTTCTTTCCACATTATTTTTATTTTAGGGGTTAATGTAGGCTCAAATAGGTAAGTCGAACTCATTAGGAGAGTATAAATACAAATGATGAGAGCTCATTTCTCATCATCACTTGGATTGGATTATTCTCTCTCTTGAGAATTTTTCATTTCCTTCTTGCTGGATGAAATTGGAGCATGGATGAATTTTGATGTTTGGATTTCACTTTCTTATATGTAAGTACAATTTTTATGCTATTTTATTTTACTTTGCCACATACATTGATCATGGGATTTTCACTATTTTAGGGCTAATTGCTACATGCATTTACTGCTTCATTATGGAATTCTGTTTCTATATGGCATATCTCTATGTATGGGCCATGTTTGTTGAACGAATTTTCCTAGAGATCAAAGTTATCTTGATAAGCCATCTTGATTTGAAAATGAAGTATAAATGCTTTAAGGTCACTTTCTTTTTTTCCCTAATTCTAAACGAAGTTGCCCTTAAAGCCTCCTTGAGTTAGAAATGAGATCCACTTTCATAATTTTTCTTGACTCCATATCCCCAAAGGAATTAGGAACTGAACTACCATAAGATGATCACGTTAAAGCCTCTTTTTCTTCACTTTTCCCCCTTTTTCTAGATCTAGCCACACTGGGCCACCTAGGGCATCATTTTCCCAAAAAAGTAGCTATAGAAAAATTTCGATCTCTTGGCTCTACTGTGTTGGTGTGTTCCCAAGGAATCCTCCAAATTTGAAGAAATTTCGATGGTGGGATTGTGAGATAGCCCAAGCCCTAGCCCTGAGACCAAACTTTGCCCCAGTGTTCCCTAGGCTAGTACCTCATAGGATCAATTTAGCACCTCTAAGTGGAAACTCTTGTTTTGATCCTTTCCCCTTCCTTGTTTAGGTTAATATCACCATTGGTTTCTAAACTCCCTCCCCTTAACCTAACCTGCATCCACTTGGTCTCATGTGGTCCCATACCTTTGAAAGGTCAATTTTACAAAAACCACTTGGGAAACCAAGTTCAATAAGGATTTTAGGGTTTTGGAAGCTCCTTTACAATTCACACTCCTTAAACCTAACCTTTAAATCCCCATCCCCTTATCCTAGAAAGATTTGTACCTTTCTTAAGTAGCAAGCAAGTCCCATTCTTGAGCGTCCCCTAGGAAAGGGTCCCCGAGATCACTTCACACCCATCTTAGTTTATCTATCCTTTATAATTGATTCTCTATATATCGGGTCTCCTCCCATCAGTGAAAGTATGTAAAGAGTTGGAAGCTTTAGCTGTGATGAAAGTGGGCTTTAGCTTCATTTTTTTCTTGACCTTGCAAGTGCCCCTCTAGGACCCCCTGCTAGTTTGAGTGGAACATAGCCTAACCAAAACCTAATATGCTCTTATACAACTGATTAAATATGCCTTATAACTATCCCTAGACATTTTAGTGAACAAAATTCTCCATGCCCCAACCAAACTTCAATTAGGCCTCCAAAATGATCTCATAATAGGCCTAGTATGTACTTCCAATAGATATGGAACCTCTTCCTTAATGGTACTTCCCTCTACCTTTAAACTCAGCCTAATCAACCCTTTCTTCTACCCTAAAACTCAGTCTACACAGGCCTTTCTTTTGATTCCAAAATGGGGCTAATTTCATACCCCGTCTTATGGTCTACACAGGGCTAAATTTCCCCCTGTCCTGTGGCCTACACGGGGCTAACTTGGCCCCTGTCATATGGCCTACACTTGGCTAACTTGGCCCCTATCGTGTGGCCTACATAGGCCTAACTTGGCCTCCTCACAGAGCTTGGTTTGGGTATATATTTGAAAAACAAAATTTTTTCTCCTTGCTTAGATGTGGCCTCAGATTAGACCCTTGTTTTCCTCATGAAATTCGGTCTCCAACCAACAATTCACCATAGAAAAAATAAAACTAAAACACAAAGAAATTTGGCCTCTCCTCCAGATAAGAAATTCCACTTTTGGCATTAGATATCTCAGAGCTAATCACATGAATGATGAAGAGTGGAATGATGCCTTTTGAGGGCTCATGAGTGTCCTATATATATACTTGAAAGGGGGGCATAAAAGGAGGGTTTACTTGGCCTAAAATTTTCAAATTTAAATTAAAAAAATACCCCCATAATGAGGTTGACCTAAATAACATTTTAAAAATATTTTCAAAAAATAAAAACCTTTATTTAAAGGACCAACTTGGTCAATGAAAATGGGTGATATGGAGGAACTTTTTGCAACTACCAAGACCCATGATACTTACCCAAAACTCAATATGAGTAGCATTTAGTTTTGTGATTTTTTTATGCCAAAATTTGGACCATTTATGGAGTTTTATTTACCATTAATTTGGGGCACCTTGACCAAGAATTCGAGGCTTCAATTTCAATAGGTCTCCTCAACCATGAGGACTTATGAGGTGTGATACCTATCATTAGAAATGACATGATGAGTACCAATAGATGATGATGGTCTAGCATGAATTCTCACGATGATATGCCATAACAAGAGTGGGGAAAGTGGGGCTTCTTATAACTTCTATTGGAGTTGACATCAATGAAAACCAATTTTCAACAATATCCCGCTTTGGCATTGATAGAAACACTCATACTCCCCTTGCAATTATTTCTCCCCATGTCTCGATGCTTCTGATTTTTTGATACCCATTTGACATCAATGGAAAAGATGACTCCCCCTGATGAAGAATCTCTCTTTGACTTCCAGCTATTTACCTTTCTCACCCTTTCTTCTTGGCTTGATGGAATGTAGATCAATGTCAACCTAGAAGTAATACGAGCTTCTATCGAAGATACTCAAATGTATCTTATGGAATAGGTTTGGTGAAGATGTCAATTATAATATCCTCTACCCCAATGTACTATACCTTGGTATTTTTTTCTACAACCTATTCCTGAAGAAAGTGGTATTTGATATGTTTGGTATTGAAGTGCATCACAGGATTATTGGAGAAAATTATGGCAATGGTGTTGCCATATAATATCGAAATGGGTTCATTGTATTTCACTTGTAGATCTTGCAGAGTTTGCTTCATCCAGAAGACCTAAGTGAAACATGTTGTTGTTGTTATCTACTATGCTTGTGTTGTAGACAACGGTACTGAAGATTACTTCTTGCTCAACCTAGACACTAGACAATCAACTAAGTAAAAGGATACTCCACTTTTTATTTTTGGCCATCAAAACTACCTACCTAATATGCATTTGTATAGGTTATTATAGTTTATTTATTCCTTATTGGATACCATAACCCAAATTTTGTTGATCCTTTGAGATATCTGACGATTCCTTTTACTTATAAAACATGGGATTATTTTGGTGCTACTTGAATCTTGCCACCAATCCAACTACCTGAATCACAACTAGTATTGAAGTTGTTACATATAGTAGGCTTCCAATCATCAATCTATAGAGTATTTGTTCTACTCCCTTGGATTCATCGTCCTTTCTTAACTTACAACTAGTCACCATGGGAGTGCTTACATGTTTGTGTTCTTCCATTTGGAACCTTTCAACATTTCTTTGATGTACTTGGTTTGAGAAATGAATATTCCTTCATCTTCCTAAGATATCTTGAGTCCCAAGAAGAAGGTAAACTCTCCAAGTAGAAACATCTCAAACTCATTCAACATATATTTGGCCAACTTCTGACTCAACCTGCAATCATCACTTCCAAAGATTATGTCGTCCATATATACCTCAATGATAAGCAGACTATCTTGATCAACCTTTATATATAGATTTTTGTTTTCACTTCCCCTTTAGAATCCTTGTTACTTTAAATATCGGTCCATTCTTTCATACTAGGCTGCTCCAGGTGCTTGCTTGAGACCATATAGGCTCTTTTTAATTTGTAGACATAATCTCCCTTTTTGGTTAGCGAAAACCCTTCTGGCTATTCTATGTAGACTTCTTCTAATTCTCCATTTAGAAAATTTGATTTTACGTCCATTTGATACATTGATACTTCTTGAGCAAGCATAAGCGGAGAATTTCTTGATTTCCTCCATCCTCGTCACACACACAAACATTTCTTCAAAATCTATTTGTTGAACCTGCACATATCCTTTACATACCAATATTTTCTTGTTCTTGGTTACTCGTCCATCTTTGTTTAACTTGTTTATGAAAACCCATTTTGTGCTAATGATGGTATTTTCCTTAGATCTTGGAACCAATTCCCATGTCTCATTCTTCTCAATCTAGTTTAGTGCTTCTTCCATGGCTTTGATCTAATGTTCATCATGGATGGTTTCTTCAAAGTTGTTAGGCTCAATTATGGACAATAGTGCAAGATGTCTTTGTCACTGGCATGCATATTTGTTGACTTCTTCTAGTTTCTATTCTTGCATTCATATCTCCAATGATCTATTCCAATTAATGATTCTTTTGATACTATCGTTTAGGTTCTTTGGAAGGTACCTAAACATTATGCTGACCATTTTCCGATTCTTCCTAGTTGACATTTGGCTCTTCTTCTAATTGGTATTCTTCTTTTATTATTTCCTCTCGCTCAAGTCCTTCTATTTCCTTCTTCTTTGAACACATGCTTTCTTGCTCAATTTTGTTGGACACCTAATCCTAAAGGGTTAGCGTGGAAGCCGAATGGACAAAGCAGTCCAAGGGACCTTGGGATGTGAATCCCAATGGTCACCAAATGTACTATAAATGTATATCAAATTGTTAATAAAATCGTATCGCATGCTTTATCTTTCCTATTGTTTTGGCTGTCCATGTCTGTTTAACATGGTATCAGAGCGGGCGTACTCCTTCCCTGCATAATTTCTTTGAACCATTTGTTTTATGGTCTTTATGAGCAGGTCCTATTTTAGTATTCCTGCCCTTGAAACTCCTTTCTGTTGTCTTCTCTGCAGTCTGTCTCTTGACAAGAATCTGTCGTGCGATGCATAATCTCTTGCAATTTGAAAATTTATTGCTGATATTTTTCTGGGGTCTTCTTCGCTATTTTAGTGGAAAACTGCATTTTATTAGCTGCATTGTACTGAGTGGTGATTTAATATCTGACTTGTGTGTCAGACTGTGTAAACAGTGTGACTGAACCACCGTTGGCATTGTATAGTATAACAACGCTACTCTCTCCAGACTGGTCATACGCTCCAGAACGCAACGCATCCGCCATCCTCTCACTTGGCTTCATCAACGGAAGCTGGAAAGCCACCTTGCTGTTCCTGTCCTCACGCTCGAAATTAGACTTACGCTCTATGTCCATAAGCGGTTTCATGTTGGACTGAATCCTGCGTTTGAATGCGTTACTGAATCGTGAACACCTCTGACGAGAAGACCGCTCAGGCAACTGTCTACTACGCTGCCATTGACAAGCATGCCATTATAGTCATTTCCTGCAAATTGCAGGCAAGGACTCAGACTGCCAACCAGACTTGAGGAGGGCATAGAGGAACCGAGCAGCTATCCCTCTGAGCACGGCGATTCTGGAAGGATGCTTCTCTCCTTAGAATTGTTGTAGCGAGTGGAAAGTTTGAATGCGTTTCGTAACGCTATCCGTGGTATCAACAACGTGGGATATGCCGATTTGAATGGTATTTGAAATGATTGAATGGTATTGAATAGCAGGTTCATGCGACCAGAGGCATTTTCTTCCATCCCACGACACCTTTGGAGTTCCCCATCCTGACTTGTTCTGCAAAAATTGGGCCTGATTTGCACCTTGAATTGTTCCTGGATCGATCGAAAACAGTCAACTCAGGGGACTCCGTCTCGGCCGCAGATGACAAGCTCTATTCTTGGATCAGGAATTGCTCAGCTCGATCTACATGGAACATGTTGCGGTAGTACCTTTTAAAGCCAATGCGATCCTTCGATTCTGCATCTCACCTAAATATCTATGGGATGTCATTTGCACCGACTCTGGAGAAGCTTGTTTGATTGAGCAATTTGGTGCTAAGCTAATTATAAGCAATAAATTGAAATCGTGATTTTTGCCGATTTGATTTGCGAGATTCAAAAAAGCTTATGTTTGGGGAATTGAAGAAACAATAATGCCTTGGTAAATGAGATAAAATTGGTCGAAGGGAATTTTGATTCAGGGGATTGAACAAGCTCAGCCTTTTGGGATTGAAATTCGATATTTATTGGTCATTAGGTTATGTTTTGGAGAAGTGGTAGTGTGAGTAAAGCTGGGGAGCATTGTTCATCGTGTAGTGTATGAGCTCTGGCTTGATCTCACGGGGAGTTTCGGTGGATGGTTAACGTCGAGGGGCTTCAAATGTTATATCGGTGCTACGTCGATATCACTCAATGTCAAATTGTGGAAGTCTGGACTGAATCAGGGACTTTCTTTTCATGGGGATTTGTGCAGGACAAACCGATCTAAGAGCTGGGCACTTGTTGATGTTGCTGTCTGCTCATTATTGAACCATCGACTTCCATAGAAGATTTTCTCGCATGCCCAGATTTAGTTGCTTCTTGTGTTACTTTGAGAAGCTTTTGCATTGCCCTAATAAAAAAAAAAATGATTGACTACTGCCTTGTCAGCTACAGAAGCTATGTCTGCAATAGTAGCCTGCAGATATCCACGCTTTTCTTGGGGAGATGACATGAATATAGTAAATAAAGTTGAAAGAAATTCAGGAGAAATTTTCCTAAAAATCTTCATATTCTCTGATGCAACTTTTGAGTTGTAGCGAAAATTGGCTCGTTGCTCAGCCAGACATATTTCCAAGCCCTCAGCCTGTTCTAAACTAATCAAGCTATTGAGAGCTTCTTCCTGTGCTTTTTTGTTCTGCTGAATAAGTATCTGCAAGCTTGCCACGTAAATCTGGCTCTTTAAGAAGTGATGCACGCAATTTCTTTGCAAGATCCAGAAAGTTATGAGCTGTGTCTATATGGATCAAACCCGCTCTTGAGAGGATAATGACATTATATCTTTGAAGAAAAGAGGTATTGACTTGCTGATTCCATGTGTGTTTAACATGCTGTTGTTGATTCCTTGTTATATTCACTACTGCATAAGTATGTATGGTTCATGAAAGTAGTGTTCTTTTAGCATCAAAGTGATTGCTGCTGGTTGATTGGAACATTGATTGTTAAAGCCCAGAAAATGGCTTTAATTTATGATGTATTAGATTTATTAAATACTTTGATACAATCTAATGTCGATGACAAAGTGGAAATAAGCAAAGATTCTCTTTCAGACGTTCAAAAATGTATACAAAATGCACAAGAGAAGATCGATTTTTTGCAGCTTGAATCACAGCTACAGCAAGAAGAACTACAGCAA
>APFE030426325.1:0-13672 GCA_000404065.3 Pinus taeda | reverse complement strand
AAAAGTTGGAGAGAATTTCAACACAATTCAACTCACATCTTCCTCTCTCATCTTAGAGAATACGAGCTACCTGGAGGACGAATTCAGCCACACGTGGGAAGGACGAAGAGGACAGTGTACGGATTTTCTGTTGTTAGGGTTTCTGCTGCTAGGGTTTTGCAGAAAGTTTGACCAGCGTTGACTTTGGTCAACCCTTGGTCCAATCAAGCTGAAAATTTGTGGGAAGTTCGATTTTTGAAGGCCGTACTACCTGGCACAAAAATCGAGGTCAAAGGGTTGACCGTTTTGCTGCTGCGTTGACTTTTAGCTTGCTGCCCCTGCGTTGACTTTTCAGGACAGCGTTGACTTTTGTAGAATTGACTTGGGTTGACTCATCTACTGGTTGGAGGGTTGTTGTGACACATGCTGGGCTGGCTGACCAAAGGAGACTTTGCTGGTTGAAGCATCCTGTTGACCGCCGAAACGAACACACACATTTTTCCTGTTTCTGATTTGTCTTCTGTAAGATCTGCTTATATGTTCTATCTGCATTTTGCTTAACTACTTGTATGATTGCTGTGTGAAAAGTGAAATTGCTCTTAGCATAGAACATCTACAAAACTTTACAGATCTCTATATACCTGAGCCATTGGAAAATTTCTATTTAAAGAGTTGAGTCTTGTGCGATATTTGTTTTGAATATTGTTTTATGATATTATAATATCCACTATTTGGTATTGTGCTGGTTTAGTTTATAATTATTCCATTGGTAATTTAAACAATCTACCTTTTGTTGCATCTCTTTTTCTGCCTCTATACAGTAGCAGAGACTTCGATATGTATTTATATGTATATACTTTTGCATGCATGGATGTGATTTTACTCTGGCTAACAAACCATAGGAGGGAAAAACCATCCCCAAAGGAAATGATACCCAGGATGAGAAAATAGCTTCACATTGATCATTCACTGCTTGTGTTGTCGAAGCATAATGATGGCTTTGCCTTTTGCACCTGGGAGCTTGTACCATGTTGTTTTAGTGATTTCGAAGCCATCATAAAATCATGGTTGTGAAATTGAATTTTCTGAGTTTAATGAATAAACCCTAACCTGTTATAGCTAAAGATGTCCATTGTTCTACCCCCATTCCCCCCTCCCCCCGGGCTCTATACCTTCTTTAATCGTCCAAGGATTTTTGGTGATTTTGCATTAGCTGAATTGATTATGGTCTTGAACGGAAAGTTTGGAACATTTGAAGATGGTCATTTAACCTCTTTTCCAGAAGGGTCAAAGGTAAAGTTGCCCAGAAAAAAAGAAGGGTTCACAAAACTGGTTGCTACTGTGGCAAGTTTTTCTGATGGAACATACAAAGATAACTTCAAGTTTGCAAATAATCCTCCACGTAATATTGGTTGGGAAGTTGATATCATTTGTACCTGTAAATGTCCTTCACTAGTGATTTGAAAGCTATAGCCACATGATGGATCACAAATTATTTTGACGTTGATTTCTTGAGGTTTGTAAGTTCTATTGTCAATCTTTTTAACTGTTTATTAATGGCTCCTTTCCTAACTGTCAAGATGATCTATGGTCTTTTAAACATCTTGATAAAAGAAGGGTTTCTAACTTTGTTTTGTGCGATCAATAAAATTATAATCATACAAATTAGGTAGACTTGCATCGCAAATGATATCTGGTTCCTTCAACATGGAAACATGGGTTCTTACATGACGAATTAAATTCCTATCATTGGACTTGCCCTAACCTTCCAGTCATAATTATTCCAGATTTTGTACACAATCTCACCTAATATTTGTGTATTATAAATCTTGTAATTGTTATCTCAATGAAAGTCACGAACATAACATTCTTGCTAGCATACCTGAGACACACTATGGACACACATGCATTGAAGTTCAAGGTTTTTTTTATCGTGGGGTTAGTATCCCCTGTTCTTAGTGCACCTGCAAACTGCCTATGGTATTAGAATCTATGTGATGGGCTATTGGTAGTCACACTATCCTTTGCAAAGTTCAAACCAACTTACCAACCAGCAGTGGACATTGGATTGATTAATCTGTGTTTTTAAATGTGCATGGATATGTGTTGCAATATCTGTATCATGTTCATGAAAATGTTTTGTTTTATTTCCACTATTATGTTATGGCTATGATTCAAAGATCATCAATTCTCACTCTGATTCTTTTGGAGTTTTCTTTCTATGCTCGGCCTTCCTTTTAATGCATAAAAATAATAGCCCTTCATTCTCTTCAATGTTTAAAATTTGTATTTGGGTTGTTGATTGTGTTTGGTTTCCTTAGCCTGTACTGAGTTATGTGTGTAAGATTTTATGCATGTATTGCTTGCATATTTATTAGTTATTTCCAAAATTGTTTGCTTTAATTCATTATGTATCTGCAAACTCAAATTTCATGTACGTCTCATATCATGATTTTAATTGTGCAAGATCAACATAAAAAAGTATTATTTTTTGGCTATTTGAAATGGGATTAAACATTTGTCTCTTTAGCAAGTTGCCTAAGAAGCTAAAGTCAAAAGAATATGGACTACCAAAGAGAGTTGAAGAAGTTCAAATGTTCATAGATTGACCAAACTGGACATGAAATTGAATAATGTAACCCCTAAGATTGAAGTTGATCCCGAGTGTTTAATTGTTACAGCAGATGGAGTGCCCCTAAACTTTTCAGTATCTACCATAGTTCCTTTGTCAAAGAATTATTTTCTTTTATAAGCTTTGTAGGAATTTAATCACGCAAACAATATAACAAAAATTCAATATCTTCTGCATAGTTGGATAACAAGAAATACTAGTCACTTTGAAGTTAAAAGTGCATTTTATAACAAGTTATATGTCTATTTAATATAATAGTTGTAATTTGGATTAATATTTGAAAATTTGGCTGCATGGTGATATATATATATATATTCTATTTATAAAAATTAGTGGTTGAAAATACTTTTGCATTAAACTTTGTCGTGTTGTATCCATTTTTGTCCTCATATTGATTTGGTTATTCATAGTGCATTAAATTTTGTCAATGTGTCCATTATTGTCTTAACATTGTTTTGGTTATTCATAGCGGAAGAAATACACAAGACCTACCTGATATCTTGTAAATTAATAATGTTTTCTTATATATTGCTCCACCTTCACTCTTCCTCACCACCTTTATAAGGATAGGTGTAATTTATAGTTAAGAAGCCAAGTTAACAATACAATTATAAAATAATATATATGAAGTTTATATATCTTATCATTATAGGAGCTATATAAATTAAATGAGTTGTAAATATCCATAGGCATCAATCCATAATAAATATCCAAACACTTTATTTTATATATATTATATTACTAAAATTTAAAAAATTTAAAAAATTAATTAATTTATAAATTAATTTTAAATTATATCATCCATTTCATATCCTCCCTTTTTTTTAACATGAGAAATATCTTCATATTCCATAAGAGGAGTACACACTTCATTCATCGAGGGATTGCTTAGACAACAAGGCTCATAGCCATTACAAGAAATACTCATTATGAGTTCAACACATTGTCACATGTAGGATTTCTCCCTACCACCTACATTAAACGTAATTGACTTTCAATGAGAAATATCTTTATATTCCATATAAATAATATAATTTTTTTCCCTTGGAAAAATCTGGGTAAATCAACCTCGAAGGGAATCTTTTAAATCTCGTTGGCTAGACTAGCAAGGCCTCACCCCAAGGGCGTCGAGGAGAATTAATCCTGTGACCTCCCGATTGGCGAGGTACTTAACAACGGGGACTCGACCAGTTGAGCTAACCCTTGGGGCTATATAAATAATATACTTGTTTTGGCTCTTGATGGATTTTTTAAAAAGGCTAGAAGCCATTACAAAGAATACTCATTATGAACTTTGTTAGCCTTTTAGAAAGTCTTTATTATTCAATGAAAGATTTGTTACGATCTTACAAGATTTTATTATTCAGTGAATGATTTTCTATGATTTTACAAGATAATATAATCTAGTGTGAGATTCGCCAAAAAATTATATATACATATTATATTATTGATAAAATCACCTTCTGTTTTTCCTATGTAGCATGGGCATTCGCCCATTTATTATAAATATAAATTTAGGGGGGTTTTTAAAATTTTCCCTGGAGAAGATCCTAATATATTGAAGTAAAAAACATTCACAAGCAGTTATCATTAATAGAGAAATCACCTAATCTTGATGCCCTAGATTTGTAATATTCCTAATTAGCCATGGCTAATTGGAATATTCGATTTTGTTCAATTTTTGCCTTCTATAGTTATTTGTAAATAAAAAGTGAGGAAGGGGGACATAATTCACTTTTATGATAAAAAGTCACTTCCTAGTAGCACAACTTTGTGACTTAAAGGGGAGCCAAGGGGGCCAAGGGAGACGCGGAAATGGAGCCCACATAGACACATGGAGGGACTGCGCAGAAGGGAAGAAACATGTGGCAAGAAAGGAATTACGTAGGGGGAGGTTAGCCTTGGGATTGAAAGAGGCAAAGGCTATAAAGGAGAGAGGAGTCCCCTCATTTTGATCATTATGTTATGAGCATTTGTGATAGTCATTTCGACTTAGAGCACGCTGGTTGTTTAGCTAGTTTGCAACACTGTTTAGTGCATTGAGTGTCTCCGTTTGGAGATCTCACCCTTAGCCCCAGGGGACTTCGAGTGCCTGCTCGGGCAAGGTATTTCCATTGGCATTTCAGCAATAGTTTCATCAGCATTTCAGCAGTAGTTTCATCAACGTTTTGGAGGATTGCGCAGCACAGAGAGAGGGACGCAGTTCCTTTTGCAGGAGTTCTGGGTTGAGGGTTTGCAGTAGGATTTGTGCTGAGAGATAGAGCAGGGGATCAACCCTTTCATATTGGAGAGTTTTGGCAGGGATTTCAGGCAGATTTCTGGAGGGTTCCATTCAGTGGCAGCGCAGAGCATTGAGGGACTGCGCAGAACCCCAAGGGGGTGATTTTCGGGGGTCAGCCATTTCAAAAAAGCTTTCTGGGCTTTTCTGGCTTTCTTGAGTAGAGTCTGATTCCAGAGTTTCAGCCTTTTCTGAGGAGGGGAGCAGCCCCAAATCCTCATTTGATTTCTAGCAGCAGCGGCAGCACAACAGTTCTCCAGCAGCTTGGACGCAGTTCAGAGAGGGCCCATTCCTTTGCTATTCTGAGTGTATTTTTTCACTTGCCTTGTGCAAGTCGAGGTGCCATCTTCCTGATCACCTCCTGTACTCATTCTATTACTCAGTATAATAAAATGGCTTAGCATTCTCTCTGCATTTCTTGAGTATCTGTTTATGGTTATATTGATATATGTTGCACCATTGTTATTTGTATCTCTTTGAGCATTCTCGGTTATTATACCACTCGTGTGTTTCTCCTATACTCTTAGACAGAGTCTGGAAAGAGCCAGGTAGCATCCGGATCTCATCCTCTTTTCAGAGGTGACATATCTGGTAAATGCCCTCCCAGTCCATCTCTGGTTGGAGTTTGCTTGTGTTTGAGGAATATTCCTGATAAGGGATACTACAGTGGTATCAGAGCATAGATCTGGCTCAGCCTGTGGAGCTAGCAATCTATGACACCGTGGGAAAAACCCTACATCTGTTACAGAGGTCGGAGATACATAGACACTGGGCATAGGTTGGAGAACACTTATGAAGAGGGAGACTATGTTCCGGTGGTGGACGCAGAACAGGAGGAGCCTATGGTGGACGCAGAACAGAAGGAGCCTGTGGTGGACGCAGAGCAGGAGGCTTCGATGGGAGATGATGACGGGAAGAGATTTGCGGATATGCTCCTCAAATCGGTGCAGGATCTGTCGAGGCAGATTGAGGTGATGGGGCAGAGATTCACGGCAGTAGAGGCCAGACAGCGTGAGAGCCCACGAGTTTTAGGTTGGTGAGGGATGGGGCGCATCGCACCATTTGCCAGTGCAGCGTGATACTGCACAGTAGGTGCCTCACATGCCCCTACACGCTCTACCATGCCCACTTTCTTAGGAGCAGACACGGGAGCCGTAGCCCAACAGGAGGCAGAGCCCGGACATATGGGCGATTATTTTGCAGAGTACTAGGCCTATGGGCAGGAGTTTAGGGAAGCCCTCTCATTCAGAGATTTTGTTAAGCTCCAGCGGCATATCAGACCCCGCGACCATCACAGAGGGTACCAGCATTACCATGATGGTGACACCCACCGTGCAGCGAGTAGATTCCACTTGCCTATGTTTGATGGTTCATCAAACAGTTTGGCAAAGTCTTGGGTGGAGAAGCTGGACATTTTTTTCCAGCTTAACCAGATGTCAGAGACAAAAGCCATCAAGGTGGCAACATTGCATTTGGATGGTGAGGCCCAGGATTGGTGGTTTCATGGGATGGTTACACTCGGGCACTCTACAGTGACGACATATGCTGAGTTTACCAGGAGATTGATGGAGCGATTTAATCGAAGGGATCCAGAGCAGCATTTTGTTGAGCTGACGAGGCTCAAACAGACAGGGAGCCCAGAGACCTACATTGCAGATTTCTTGAGGGTCTCCGTGATGGTGCCAAACCTATCCACGACACGAAGGGTCTATATGTATGTTGAGGGGTTAGCAGGGAAACTTCGGGGTCTAGTCCGATCCACTAGACCGGCCACACTCCAGGACGCTATCAGCGGGACCCGGGACTTACAAGATGTCTTTTACCCAGGACTCGGACACCTTACCCCCAGAGACAGACTTTCCAGTCTAAGGGGAAGGATGTGAGGATTCCACTTAACCAGGATGAGTATAGGTTGACAACAATGTTAGGAGGGAGCTGAAGAAGAAGCGGTTGTGCTTCACATGTCAAGAGCCGTGGGTACCAAGACATATATGTGCTGCTAGAAAGGCACATTTTATTGAGGTCTTCCCCGAGAGCAGTGGAGAAGAGGATGACGAGGATATGTGGAGGCAGGAGATAGCCATGTTGTACAGCGACCTTTGCCACCTCCACTGCCAGTAGCAGGTGGTGCATATTTTGCACCCACCGGAGGGGCCCTTGCAGCATTGCGAGGAGTTCCCAAGTATCTGACGCTATGTGTACGAGGGACAGTACGTGGCCAGCGAGTATCAGTTCTGGTTAACAGTGGGGCGACCCACAACTTCATCGATGCACAGATGGTTGAGCGAAGAGGTATACAGACAGAGAGCTTCAATGGGTTTTCAGTCTTGGTCCCAGGAGATTAGACCATGACGTGTGCTCGTTATGTTCCAGAGCTTTCAGTGACGATGGGCACCTACACATTGACTGACCACTTCTTCGTGGTCGATATTCCGGACACCAACATGATACTGGGTGTTCAGTGGCTTATCACTCTAGGGAAGGTCACAACGGATTGGAAGACCCTAGAGATGGAGTGGGATGATGAGAAGACAGGGAGGCATGAGAAGATACGGGGACAACACACATATCTGCCTTAGACTGTTTTGGCTCATCGGATGGAGGCAGCCTTCCAGAAGGGAGACATAGAGTGGGCAGTGGAGCTGCGTGCATCAGAGGTAGGGACTACAGGGCAGACGGTACGTCCAGAGATACAGTCCATCCTTGATCGGTATGCCATAGTGTTTGGGGAGATTCCACCAGGACAGCCATCGGATTGGGGGTTTGAGCACACCATCGAGCTTGAGCAGGGCATACAAGCAGTGATTACCACCCCCTATAGGCACCCCAAGGCCTATTGGGATGAGATTGAGCGAGTTATCCAGGAGTTGTTGGCTCTTGGGCACATTCAACCGAGCACGAGTCCTTTTACTTCTTCCGTGATGTTGGTGAAGAAGAAGGACAATACATTGAGGATGTGCATTAACTATAGGGCCCTGAACAAGAAGACCCTGAAGAACAGGTACCCCATACCCAAGATCGATGAGTTGATGGACGAGTTGAGAGGAGCACGATTCTTTTCAAAGATTGATTTGAGATCTAGGTACCATCAGATTCGTGTGAGGGAGCAGGACATTCCCAAGACCGCCTTCAGGGTTCACTATGGGCACTTTGAGTTCTTGGTGATGCCTTTTGGGCTAACCAACGCCCCCGCTACATTTTAGTCCTGCATGAATCACATCTTCCGTAGTCACTTGAGGAAGTTTGTGTTGGTATTCTTTGATGATATTCTCATTTACAGCAGGACTTGGGAGGAGCATCTCTAGCACATTGAAACAGTATTGCGTATCTTATAGGAGCAGCAGTTCTATGCCAAACTCTCCAAGTGTGAGTTTGGGTTGACAGAGATGTTGTATTTGGGACACATCATAGTGGTGGACGGAGTGAGAGTCCACGAGGAGAAGATCAGGGCCATTAGAGAATGGCCGAAGCCGAGAAATGTGACGGAACTTCGAGGATTCATTGGCATTTGTCCTTACTACCGGAAGTTCGTCAAGGGTTTCTCACAACTTGTTGCACCCCTGACAGATTTGACGAGGAAGGGGGCATTCAGTTGGTCGGATATAGCCCAGTGAGCCTTTGACAGGCTCAAGGAGGTTATGCGCAGCTACCCAGTGCTTGCATTGCTAGATTTTACGCAGCCATTTGTTTTGGAGTGTGATGCGCCGGGAGAGGGGACCGACACAGTGTTGATGCAGGGAGGTCACCCTATAGCCTTTGAGAGCCAGAAGCTCCTTTCGCACGAGAGGTTGTATTCGATATATGAGAAGGAGATGTTGGCCATCATGCATGCATTGGCTAAGTACCGGTAGTATGTGGTGGGTAACAGGTTCAGGGTGAGGACTGATCACAACAGCCTCAAGTTCTTTTTGGAGCAAAGGCAGCTACAGGAGAGGCAGCAGAAGTGGATCAGTAAGATCCAAGCATATGACTTTGACATTGAGTATGTCAAGGGTAAGAACAACGTGGTAGCAGATGCCCTTTCATATAGACCAGCCACGTTGTCTCTTATGAGCTTGGATACAGACTGGAGGGCTCGACTCTTAGTAGAGTACTCCAAGGACAGGTTTGCATGTGAGGTTGTGGGGCAGGTGGCAGATGACAGGTACAAGGTGGTCGATGAGATCATCTATTACAAGGACCAGATCTTCTTGACTGAGGGGTCTCAGCTCAAGAAGAAGATACTCCAGGCATCACATGATTCACCATTGGCAGGACATCAGGGGTTTACCAAAACCTACAGGGCCATTAGAGAAAGGTTCTCATGGAAGGATGTACTCCAGCACGTCCGGGAGTGCAATGTTTTCCAGAGGAACAAGGGAGAGATGAGCCATCCCGCGGGTTTATTGTAGCCTCTTCCCATTCCGGAGGGGAAATGGCAGAGTATTTCGATGGACTTCATCACAAGGTTGCCCATGGTACAGGGCAAAGATTGTATCTTTGTCGTCGTTGATCGGCTGACGAAGTACGCACATTTTTTTGCCATATCCGCACACTATACAACAGCACAGGTGGTCGAGCTATTATTCAGAGAGGTCTTCAAGCTACATGGTTTTCCTAAGACCATTGTCAGTGATAGGGACAACCGTTTCATGGGTGGGTTTTGGCCGGAGCTTTTCCGATTGGTGGCGACGGAGTTGACACCGAGTACCGGTTATCACCCACAGACGGATGGGCAGACAGAGATAGTTAACAAGTGGCTGGAGGGCTACTTGCGTAACTATGTTAGTGGGCAACAACGAGCATGGCTGAAGTGGCTACATCTGGGGGAGTACTGCTACAATACTTCACATCACATGTCCATTGGTATGTCACCATTACATGCCTTATATGGGTATCATCCTTTATCTTTTGCTGACGTGATGTTTGGTGATAGCAAGGCTCCTAGAGCCAAGATTTGGATCCAAGAGAGTCAGGATATCCTCCGAGCTCTCAAGGATAACATGGCTACAGGGCAGAACCAGCAGGAGCTGTATGCCGATAGGGGTCAGGTGGAGAGATTGTTCGAGTTAGGGAACATGGTCTACCTACGATTTTAGCCATACCGACAGTCGTCACTGAAGCAGAAGGGGGCTGAGGAACTCAAGCCCCGCTTTTATGGGCCATACAGGGTGATACGCAGGATTGGACAGGTTGCATATGAGTTGGAGCTGCCCCAACGCAGCAAGATTCATAACATTTTTCATGTATCATGCCTGAAAAAGGCATTGGGGCAACAGGTGACAGTGGCAGATGAGCTACCACCCATGGATGATGCGGGGCATTTGGTATTGCATCCGGAGGCTATCATTGATACCGGGGAGAGGCAGCTGCGGAGCAGGACGGTCTGGGAATGCTTGGTGAGGTGGAAGAATTTGCCGGATGAGGATGCCACTTGGGAGAGTGAGAAAATCTTGCAGCATCCATCACTTCAGTTGCTTGAGGACAAGCAACATTTTGCCAGGGGAGACTGTAATATTCCTAATTAGCCATGGCTCATTGGAATATTTGATTTTGTGTCTTCTATAGTTATTTGTAAATAAAAAGTGAGGAAGGGGGACATAACTCACTTTTAAGATAAAACGTCACTTCTTAGTAGCACAACGTTGTGACTTAAAGGGGAGCCAAGGGGGCCAAGAGGGACGCAGAAATGGAGCCCACGCAGACACATGGAAGGACTGCGCAGAAGGGAAGAAACACGTGGCAAGAAAGGAATTATGTAGGAGGAAGTGAACCCTGGGATTGAGAGAGGCAAAGGCTATAAAGGAGAGAGGAGCCCCCTCATTTTGATCATTCTGTTATGAGCATTTGTGATAGTCATTTTGACTTAGAGCACGCTGGTTGTTTAGCTAGTCTGCAACATTGTTTAGTGCAATGACTGTCTCCGTTTGGAG
Source organism: Pinus taeda (assembly GCA_000404065.3). NCBI lineage: Eukaryota > Viridiplantae > Streptophyta > Pinopsida > Pinales > Pinaceae > Pinus > Pinus taeda. The sequence goes on along the minus strand of APFE030426325.1, from coordinate 2,871 downwards.
ATCTCACCCTTAGCCCCGGGGGACTTCGAGTGCCTGCTCGGGCAAGGTATTTCCATTGGCATTTCAGGAGTAGTTTCATCAGCATTTTAGCAGCAGTTTCATCAGCGTTTTGGAGGACTGCGCAGCACAGAGAGAGGGACGCAGTTCCTTTTGCAGGAGTTCTTGGTTGAGGGTTTGCAGTAGGATTTGTGCTAAGAGATAGAGAAGGGGATCAACCCTTGCATATTGGAGAGTTTTGGCAGGGGTTTCAGGTAGATTTCTGGAGGGTTCCATTCAGTGGCAAGGCAGAGCATTAAGGGACTGCGCAGAACCCCAAGGGGGTGATTTTCGGGGGTCGGCCATTTCAGAAAAGCTTTCTGGGCTTTTCTGGGTTTCTTGAGTAGAGTTTGATTCCAGAGTTTCAGCCTTTTCTGAGGAGAGGAGCAGCCGCAAATCCTCATTTTATTTCTAGCAAAGCCACAGCACAACAGTTCTCCAACAGCTTGAACGCAGTTCAGAGAGGGGCCATTCCTTTGCTATTTTGAGTGTATTTCTTCACTTACCTTGTGCAAGTCGAGGTGCCATCTTCCTGATCACCTCTTGTACTCATTCTATTACTTAGTATAATAAAATCGCTTAGCATTCTCTCTGCATTTCTTGAGTATCTGCTTATGGTTATATTGATATATGTTGCACCATTGTTATTTGTATCTTTTTGAGCATTCTCGGTTATTATACCACTTGTGTGTTTCTCCTATACTCTTAGACAGAGTTTGGAAAGGGCCAGGTAGCCTCCGGATCTTGTCCTCTTTTAAGAGGTGACATATCTCGTAAATTCCCTCCCAGTCCATATCTTGTTGGAGTTTGCTTGTGTTTGAGGAATATTCCTGATAAGGGATACTACAAGATTTCTCAACATGGTATCATAGCTAAGCTGACAAAGTCATGGAAGGGTGAGATCTCTGAACGGAAACACGCAATGCACTAAACAGTGCTGCAGACTAGCTAAACAGCCAGAGTGCTCCAAGTCGAAGTGATCCTCTCTCAATCCCAAGGCTCACCTCCTCCAACGTAGCTTCCCTCTTGCCACATGTTTCTCACCATCTATGCAATCACTCCAAGTGTCTACGTGGGCCCCTCCTCTACGTGGTTCTTTGGCCCCCCTTGGCCCACCTTTTAAGTTACAACGTTGTGCTACTAGGGAGTGTCTTTATTCATGAAGTGAGTATGCCCCCCTCTCCTCACCCTTTTATTTATAAATAGCTATAGAAGGCAAAATTGAACAAAATTGAATATTCCAATTAGCCATGGCTAATTAGGAATATTACAGTCTCCCCCGGCAAAATGTTGCTTCTCCTCAAGCAACTGAAGTGATGGATGTTGCAAAATCTTCTCACTCCCAAGTGGCATCCTCATCTGGTAAATTCTTCCACCTCACCAAGAATTCTCGAACCGTCCTGCTCCATAGCTACCTCTCCCTGGTATCAATAATAGCCTCTAGCTGCAATAACAAATGCGCCTCATCATCCGTGGGTGGTAGCTCATCTGTCACTGTCACATGTTGTCCCAACGCCTTCTTCAGGCATGATACATGGAAAACGTTATGAATCTTGCTGCCTTGGGGCAACTCTAACTCATATGCTACTTGTCCAATCCTGCATATCACCTTTTATAGCCCATAAAAGCGAGGCTTGAGCTTTTCAACCCCCTTATGCTTCAGTGACGATTGTCGGTATTGATGTAATCGTAGGTAGACCAAGTCTCCTACCTCGGACTGTCTCTCCACCCGACCCCTGTCAGCATACAGCGTCTGCTAGTTTTGCGTTGTAGCCATGTTATCCTTGAGAGCTCGGAGAATATCCTGACTCTCTTGGACCCAAATCTTGGCTCTCGGAGCCTTGCTAGCCCCAAACATCACGTTAGCAAAAGATAAAGGATGATATCCATACAAAGCATAGAATGGTGATATACCGATGGGCATGTGATGTGTAGTTTTGTAGCAGTACTCCCCCAAATGCAGCCACTTCAGCCATGCTCACTGCTACCCACTGACATAGTTACACAAGTAGCCCTCTAGCCACTTGTTAACTATCTCTGTCTGCCCGTCCGTCTGTGGGTGATAACTGATGCTCGGAGTCAACTCTGTCCCCACCAACCAGAAAAGCTCCTGCCAAAACCCGCCCATGAAACGGCTGTCTCTGTCACTGATGATGGTCTTAGGAAGACCATGTAACCTGAAGACCTCTCTGAAGAACAGCTCGACCACCTATGCTGCTGTGTAGTGTATAGATATGGCGAAAAATTGTTCGTACTTTGTCAGTCGATCAACTACGACAAAGATACAATCCTTGCCCTGCACCATGGGCAACCCTGTGATGAAGTCCATCGAAATACTCTCCCATTTCCCCTCCAGAATGGGAATAGGCTGCAATAATCCTGCGGGATGGTTCATCTCCCCCTCGTTCCTCTGGCAAACATCTCACTCTCGGACATGCTGGAGTACGTCTCCTTGAGGCCCTTCCATGAGAACCTCTCTCTAATGGCCTTGTAGGTTTTGGTAAACCCTTGATGACCTGCCAATGGTGAATCATGTGATGCCTGAAGTATCTTCTTCTTGCGGTGAGACCCCTCAGTCAAGAAGATCTGGTCCTTGTAGTAGATGATCTCATCGACCACCCTGTACCTGTCATCCACCACCTGCCCATCCAGAACCTCACATGAAAATCTGTCCTTGGAGTACTCTATTAAGAATCGAGCCCTCCAGTCTGCGTCCAAGCTCATAAGAGACAACGTGGCTGGCCTACGTGAAAGGGCATCTGCTACCACGTTTTTCTTACCCTTGACATACTCAATGTCAAAGTCATATGCTTGGATCTTGCTGATCCACTTCTG